>JAAAKG020104413.1:0-15741 GCA_010014905.2 Druon quercuslanigerum | reverse complement strand
AACCGGGACAGCCCCGTGCAAAACTATTCTAAATATATGAAAATCCAACTCTAACCAAAAATGTCTTCGACACATTGAACTGTAACCATCTTAAGCCTGTGACAACATTTTAATAATAATAATGATAAAATCAGTCTACTTGTAGAATAGGTCTGTAAAACACATGCTAGTGTGTGTGTGTGCAGTTAAGTGCATGTGTGTGTGTCGAAAGTTATTTGTGGCTACTTTCACATCGTCTTTGATATTTCTTTTGCAATAAACTGACAAACAACGTAGAAAAATGCGAGCAAGTCAAAAATAATAGAAAATCAGCAGTTAACACTGCAGATAACAGTTTTAGACCGCTGGACCACTTGTAAATAACATATGAATAGCTTTCACTTTTTATGTAACGTTCAGTTTTTATTCAATTGTTATAAAACTTACGTGAATTATTTTTTCATACTAAATTAATAAAAAACAATGTACAGTTTAAAAAAACATTGAAAATTGCAAAAATAACAACGATTTTTCTTCGTCGTCTACAATTACTGAAATATCAGTTAACAGGTTTAGATTGCGTTCCTTCATATTATAAAAAAAATACCGAACCTAGGATTTTACCCCCTTCTAAATCGCAATGGACAAAAATCTTCTATATAGATATAAGTTAGGTCTAAACAATTAATTGAAGCCAATAAAACTCATTTCCCAAATTTGGCACTAATGTCCTTATTTTCTTTTTATTCCAGGTTATGGTGCTCGCATATGCTTGGAACTGAGGACCCCGAGTCTGGAGGTATCGATGTTCTCAGCATTGCTACGATATTTATACACGGGTGATATCTGTCCACACGATACGTCATTGGACACAAATCTTTTACGTCGACTGGGCGAGGAATTTGGCACTCCGAATCCTCTCGAACATGATCTCAGATACTTACTGGACACCGGTGATTATGCAGACGCGGCACTAGTTTTCACGTCGGATAATGATTACCAAAGACCGGATAGCGGAAGTTCCGAATACGGATTCCGGCCAAAATTAGAGCTACCATGTCACAAAGCAATACTCTCGGCGCGATCTCCATTCTTTCGAAACCTGATACAGAGAAGAACGAGATCGGGGGAAGATCACACGGAGAGGGCGCTTCATATTCCAACTAGAATAGTCTTGGATGAGAGTGTCATTCCCAAAAGATATGCGAGGGTGTTGCTCCATGCTGTTTACCTAGATACTGTCGATTTGTCCTTAATTTTAAGAGGCAGTGGCTGTGGAAATAGCGCTGGAAGTCTTGGAGAGGTATTTACACAATTCTTCATTTCGACAAGAATTCAATTTCAGGGTTCAGGCTAACGCCACTATTCACGCTATTTGACACTTCTTTTGAACAACGCATCTTTTGCATCTTCCAATAGATAGAACAATTAATTTTAATTATTTGTTATTTATTTCCTAAACTTCGGATTGCACGACATTTTTGACTTTATGGAGAAAATTTCTTCGAAATTTTAACATTTTAATTTCTAAACAGAAATTCGATTATTAAAAAGGGAACAAATTTATTTCAATTTTATTGTTTTTAATTGTGAAAATTTTGTTTTAGAAATTTCTGGGAAAATTTAAAAATCATTTTTTAAAAATGATATTCTTGAATATGAAGAAACTATAGCGAAATTTTTCAATTTTACAAAATTCCAAACATTTAGAAAAAATTTGAGAAATTCTTAAGATTCCTGGGAAAATGTTTAATTTTTTAAATTACAGTTTTTAAAAGATAAAACAAAATTTTAATGTATGATTTTTGAAATTTTCGTAAAAATTTAAGAAGCTTAAAATGAATTTTGAAAGGTTACAAGAAAAGAAAAATTCTTAAAATCCCCGGGAAAATGTCAATGATTTTTTATTTTGAAAAATTTTCAAGCATTTTGAAATATTACTGGAGAACAAAAACGTCCTTAAAATACCTGCGAAAATTCCAAATGATTTTTCTTTTTGAAAAACTAATTTTAAGAGAAAATTGAAAAAATTTAAAAACATTTTAAATGATTTTGAAAACTTTCAAAAAAAGGATGTAGAGCATTTTAAAACGAAATTACAATTTTTTCGGAAAAATTCGAGTAAGTTTAAAAGAAATTTAAAATATTTTGAAAATATTCGAAAATTATTTTAAATTTTAAAAGATTTCAAAAAATTTGTGAACAAAATGTAGATTTGTAAGAATGCAAAAATGTCCTTAACAATTCTGTAAAAATTTCAAATGCATTTTTATTGAGAAAAATGACGCAAATTTCATAGTATTTTAAGTGATCTCCTAAAATTTCGAAAGAAAAGGATACATTTTTTAAGCAACATTTGGTAAAATTTTAAATCATTTTTTAATTTAAAAAATAAATTTTAAGAAAATATTCTAAAAGATTTCAAAAAAATTAGAAGGTTTCTAAAATTGTTTCAGGAGATAAAGAATAATTTAAAATGTAAGAAGATTTTGGAAAATATGTGAAATATATTTTAATTTCTTTCAAATGTATTTCTTAAAAATGTATAAAATTATTTTTAATTTTAAACGTTCCAATTCAAACTATTTCTGGCGGGTAAAATTTTGAAAAAGGGCAATACTTCGAATGGAATGAAAAGGAATTGAGCTTGTATAATTTCTGAATAAAAGCGTTTAAAATTGGATGATTTCAAATCTAAGAACAATTTTTAACAGAAGCTTTCAAAATTCATAAACCTTCAAAATGAAAATTTTAAGTTAAGACCATTTCATTATTAAAAGCGTGTATAAAAGAGTATTTTAAATTAAAAGCTTCTCAAATATTAAATTAGAGAAATTATGATTTAATTTCAAAAGTGATTAGACATACTTGTCTAAAATCAAAGAAAGTAAATTCACCTTTATTTTCACCGTTCAAAATTGATAAATTTTCAATTGTTAACCTTAAAAATTGAATTGTTCTAAAAAAACCTTCATAATAAATAGTAATTTTAAATGGAAAATATAAAAAATGTGTACTCCAGAAACTTGAAACTCAAACAAATCCGAACCCTTATAAATTTCTATTACTTTCAGTAAATTTAATCGTTCAGAAATTAACAATTTTCAAATCGTCAATTATACTTTAAGAAATTCAACCAATTCAATTTTAGTCAGTTTTAAATTGAATGCTTTTAGATTTTAATATGCTAAATATTATAGATTGGTTTCAGTTTTAAACGCATCAAACTTTCTCATTTATTAAATTCATCGAAATCGTAGAGTAGAAAAATGAAAGACTTGCTAGTTGCACATTTTTTGCTTTGAAAGAATTTTAATTAAACAATTTTGAATTGAATGCCTCCAGAATAAATTAAAAAATATAATAAATTAAGACTAATTCTAAAATTGAAGCCTTACACATTAGCAGATTTTATAACTAGGCCTCGTATATTGAAATTTTTTATGTGAAAAAAGTTCGATATTTAAAACTTACAAAAAAAGCAATTTCTCTATTGAACAATTGAATAATTTTTTTAATTTTTTATAGTTTCAATTTTGGAATTCTGAATTTTCATAGCAAACACTAAATTTTTAATTTTTTCCTATCACAAGTTTCAATTTTGCGTTTAAAATTGAAATGGTTGAATTTCGAAAATTATAATTGAAAATTCAAAAATGGTTAATTTCTAAAACATTTAAATACACTTAGAGTAAGTTAGGTAAGTACTTTAAATGTATTCGATTAAAATTGAAATGGTTAAATTTCTAAAAGTATAATTTTAAAATTGTTACTTTTTTAAACGATTAAATTTCCTTGAAGTAGTAGGCATTTCTAAGGGTTTGAGTACAACAAAATTTTAGGATAAATTTTTTTAAATTTTAGGTGAAGCTCCGAGTGTAAATTTAAATTTTTTGTTTAAATTTCGAATTTAAGATTACTTTTTCTTTCGAACGTTCTTTTAGGATAATTCAATTTTAGAGGTTTAGAATGGACATTTTTTCCATTTTGACTTTCGAAAAATTTGTCTAATCAATTATTATGTTAAATCATGATTTTTTTAATTTTGATACAAATGTTGATTTATAGAATTTCAAAAATATTTAATTTAGTTTTCAATCTCAAATTGTCAAGTTTTAATCATTTAAAATTTAAATTTATTGAAATTTAAAAGTTTTCATTTTTAAGTTATCATGAAAGCTTTGAATTATAAATGAGACGATTTCAACTTCTTCCTAAAGAAATTGTCAAAATTTAAACATTTTATTTTAAAGGTTTCTGTTTTTTCAATTTTTTTTAAATTTTAAATTATCCAATTTGGAACTCTTATTGAGAAATGATACAAATTAAACTCCTTTTTAAAAATTTTACCTGTCTATAATATTTTGAATTGGAACGTTTTCAGTTCAAAATCATTAAATACATTTTTCTTAAATTTCAAACTCTTTCAATTCGAAATTATGAAGAGCCAATGATGTGTGACTCTAAACCACTCTTTACTGACACTAATTATTTCCTTGTTCTTAGGTGTCAGAGTGTAATGATTGCTTGCATTTAAGTTTTCAAATATTAAAAAAATATTAATAATTGCTGGAAATGTTTATTTTGTATTAAAAATCATATTTGCAAATATTATTCCATGTAGAATAACTTATGTTCATCAATTACACAAATTATGTACCTCTCTAAGGGTTACATAACATGAATGAGTATCTTTTTTCTCTTTGAAGGTTCAAGCACTAACACACACAGGTCGAATGCGACCAAGTCCTCTAGAGGAGGCAATGGAACTCTACCAAATAGGTAGATTTCTCGAGCTCGACATTCTTTCTCAAGGCTGTGAAGATCTCATATTAGAATGGCTCACTCTCGACTCGCTTCCAACCGTGCTTCGGTAATAATAAATTCCTAATCCTCATTTTTAATAATAATTCAAGTTCTCTGAATCTCCAAGGATTAAATTCACGAATTCCCCTTTGATCACAGATGGGGAAGTCAGCCTCACGGATCCGCTTGGGTTCATAGACAGGCTCTGCATTACCTTAGGGAGGAATTCCAGCCAGTGACTTCATCCCCGATTCTTCACCAGTTAGACCTCGTGCACTTGTCAATCGTTCTCCAGAGTCATTTTCTCCAGGCGAGCGAACTGGAAGTGCTACAGGCTGTGCTCAAGTGGGGAGAACAAGAGCTGGTGCGACGAATGGAGGATAGAGAACCGAATTTACTCAGTCACACGGTGCATTCCGTGGCGAGAAAAGGTGTTAAAAAAAGGGATCTTAGTGATATAGAATTACGAGAAATACTGAGCGAGCTTTTGCCACTTGTTAGGATGGACCACGTTTTGCCGCCAAATAGCGAAATTCTTTCACAGGTGTGTATTTTTCATTTTCTTTACTTACAAGAGATGAAGGTTTTATGATTAAAGCAAATGCTTCTATATGTTAGTATTATGGAATTATTAAGTTCAAAGAAACTGTTACGTTGTTGCGTTTGAAATGAAATGTTTAATTTCGGATTTAGGCTATTCAAGCCGTCCAACATTTAATAATTAACACTTGAAAAGTACTTGGAAATTCTAACATTTTCTAGTTGAAGTTCAAATAGTATTTAAAGTAATTTTCACTGCAAAAGGTCTAAATTGAATAATTTCAAATTCAAACCTTGATTGAGCCTTGAATGAGTTTAAACTAATTTATTTAATAATCGGACACTCCTGATTTATTTGTTCCTTTCTGGGTTGCACTGTGGCTGTTTTAGGACCAGAAAGAAAAAAATCGCTAGACCCATGTTTTAGAAAATTCTATTATTCGTATTTTTCGTATTATTTTGAAATATCAGGATTGATACTGAACCAGGAAATAACAGTAACTTTAAAAAATTTTAAGTTGAAATGTTAACTTTTTTAATTAGATAATCATTCAGTTTACAAAGCTTAATTCTAAAATCTTCTACTTTAAAAGTATTTCATTTTGGAATTTCATTTTTAAGGTTACATGTTCAATTAAAAGAATATACAATGCAGTTTTACAGACTTAAACTATTGCGAAATAATTAAAAGCATTTGAAATTGAAAATTTTGGATAAAAACATTTTAAGTTGATCAACTGATCATCTGAGAATAAATGATTTTACAATACAATTCTGAATCTGTTCAAAATTAGAAAATCTACATATTTCAATATTAAGTATTGAACTGTTTTAATTCGAAAGCCTTGGCAGTTAAACAAATCTACACATCGAATCGAAACTTTATAAACTAGTTTCCATTTTTAAGTAATTTAAAATTATTAGATTCATAATTAAATGCTATTCAAATATTTCATCAGTCTAAAATATTTCATTTTTAACCCATTCAATTCGAAATTTTTAAATTAAAATTCATAAGATTCATTTGAAGTCAGCAAACATAAATCAAATATCCAAAAATCTTAAGGGAAAGTGTAACTTCTAATTTCAAATTCAGTTCAATTCTTTATGTTTCTAACTTAAAATTGCTTAGAATGATATAATTTTTAAAAAAATTAACAAATTTATTGATTCAATTTTTCAGTTTTAATCATTGCAAATGATTTTATATTTGTCAACCAGAAATTTTTGAACTGTTCAATTTATAATGGTATAAAATGGTAATTTTGCAGTTTAGCAGTATTTAATTAGAAATTATTCAATTGATTCAATTGGTTTTAAGCTCATTTCATACTATCCTAAAAATAATATTCTGACATATTTTTCGCAACAACTCACATCCAAAAGAATTGAAGTATCAAGTTGAAAAATGGGAAAATAAATAAAATCACTCAGGAACGTCTGTATGTTCCTAAAATGTAATAGGGTTCAAATCAAGGTATCAATGGGGAAAAAGAAGAAACTTGGGTCTAACGATTTTTTTTCTTTCCGGTCTTCAAATAAAACAAAATTAGGAGTACCGGCAACTTTCGGTTGAGCTTAATCGAGGATAGACATAAAAAGTTGTAAATTAAACAATTAAAAATTAAGAGCGTTTAAAATTGAAAAATCCTTAATTAAAATCTGTTAGGATTCTACAATGCAATTATTCTGAATTTTACGATTTCAAAGATAACTCGTACAACATTGTTCAATTATAAAAGTTGAAAGCCCTTAAGGTTAAGCAATTTAAAGGTTGATGTGTTTAAAGTTTAATAATTTTTAATAACTAAGCAGTTTAAAGCATTAAAAATTGAACAATTTTTAATTACAAAAATTGGTCGAACATAAGGCGTTTGAAATGAAACTACTTTGGATTATATAAGCATAACCGATTCTCCAGAAAGTTTAAAATATTTTTCTCACTTCAAAATAATTAGGCAATTAGAAGAGGCTTGGTTTCAACTCCTCCGAGTCATATGATAGGAGATGAGCGAGAAAATTTAAGAGTGAATGCTTGGATAAGAGGCGGGAAGAAGAACGGACTCTTTGTGAGGCCTCGATTATTCATGCCTTATTACGAGGAAATTAAGGTAAATTTATAAAAAAAAGAGAGTTACAAAAAAGTTTAGGCGTAACATGAAAAAAAGGTGACTGAGGAAACTCATTTATGATATTTTAATGGTTATCTTCAGGCTCTAGTCGAAGAACAAATGGTTCAAGAAGCGGAATTGGTGCGCTTAAGAAGAGCACGTTACATTCCTGACATTCCAGATACGCTTTACATGGTCGATGAAAAACCGAGAGCCATGGGGGCAGTCGGTGTTGATATTTTAGCAGCTGCTCTTCCAGGTAATATAATTTTATATTTTTAGTTATTAGAGTTCTCCTTTTATTTTTATATTGAATTTAGTATTTTATTTGCCTAAACGATTTTTATTACATGTTCGTTTTACCAAGATTTCTGGTCTACCTGGAAAACCAGGAAAACCTGGAATTGTTAGAGAATTTTTATGTACCTGGAGAACCCTGGAAATTTCAGGGATTTTTTTTAAGTTAGGGAATTTTTTGGCGAGCGAATAAATATATTTCATCACTTTAGTCAAACAAACTCTGGCTTAAAACTCCGTTTTTTTAACTGAAATTTAAGTATTCAATTTTAGTTTGAAAAATCTTTTTTTAGCAATTAATTTTCCTTGTTGAAAATCTATCTTTTTTATTTAAAATTCAACGATTCAAGTTAAAAATTCGTCACTTTCTTTAAAGATGTAACTATTTAAAAAACATTTGCTTTCTAATTATATAATTATATTTTTTCCAGTGAAAATGGAAAACTATTCCAATTGGATATTTCATAATTGTAATTGAAAACTCATCTTTTTGGTTAAAAAAATTTAACTCCAAATTGTACAATAAAATGTTTTGTTGAAAGTTCATCATTTTCAGTTTAAAATTTATTTATATTGGTTAAATATTCATAATTTTAATCGAAAATTCATCAGTTTGGTTGAAAATTATTTTTTTTCTATTGAAAATTTAACTATGCCATTTCGTGTTGAAAATTGATATTTTATTAGTTAAAAACTGAACTATTTGTTTTGAAAATTGGTCTTTTTCGTACAAAAATAAACTTCTTCGTTAAAAAGTCATATATTTTTTTGAAAAATCGTATTTTTTATAGAAAATTAATCTTTTTGCTTGGAAATTCTTGTTTTTTGTTAAAAAATAAAGTTTTCCAGTTAAATATTTTTCATTTTATTAAAAAAATTATCATTTTGGTAGAAAATTAATCTTCTTGTCTGGAAATTTATGGTTTTGGTTAAAAATTCAAGTTTTCCAGTAAAATTTTTTTATTTTATTCAAAAATTAATCTTTTTGTTTGAAAATTCCGCTATTTCAGTTAAAAATTAATCATTATAGTTGAAAATTTACCACTTTGATTGAAAATTTAAGTGTATTGTTGAAAATTAGTGGGGTTTTTTTTTGTTTAAAACAATTTATTTCAACTGAAAATTTAACTATTCCATTTATGTTTCAAAATTGATCTTCTTTAGTTTTAAATTTAACTGTTGGTTCGAAAATCAACTGTTTTGGTGAAAAATCGTCGTTTTTGGTACAAAATTAATCTTCTTGTTTGAAATTCATCTTTTTCGTTGAAACTTAATTTATTCCAGTTCAATATTTAGCATTATGTTTAGTAATTAATCTTTTCGGTTTAAAATTGATATATTGCAATTAAAGTCTTACAATTTTATATAAAAATTCATCAGTTCGGTTGAAAAATTGCTTTTTCTGTTGGAAAATTAATTATTTTAACTGAAAATTCAACTTACATTTTTGGGTGAAAGCTGATCTTTTTTAGTTCAAAGTTCAACTTTTTGGTACTTAAGACACAGATGCAAGAAATGAATTGTTATGTTTTTAGTATTACTTTATTATTTAAATAATCTATGGTGCTTATATGTTTAAGAGTATCTTGTAATATAAGTTTTCAACGATTTCTAAATGAAACATATTAATGGAATCCTTAAAAACTGAGACAAAAACATTATTTATTATAAACTCGCGAAAATGTATACATATTCGGAGTTTATTATTTTAAACAAGGCAAAATATTTGAACGGCTCCTGACAATGAAAATTTATACCTGGAAAAAACCTGCAATTGTCAGTGCATTTTTTTCCAGGATTTGAGTGGGCACCCTGTTTACGTTCTTTTTTTTGCCAGTATAAATAAATCAAGAATATTTTTATAGTTCCAGATACTGCTACAATGTCAGCGATGCTGAAACGAGAGCAGAAATTAAGACAGTCTCCCAGTTGTCAGCGCGCAATTGGTTTGCCTTTATCTTCTCGCCATGAGATTAATAGGCAAGTTCGACTTCGTGTTGTCAGGGAGTTCAACTTACCAGACGCTGTGGCGGATCTTCTCGAGGTTCGTCATTAAAATTAACTAACATTTCCTATGGATAACCTATTTGAGCCAGGCACTTTGAAAAAAAAGCAAAAATCAAAGAATTTCTTTGAGAATTATCTTGCATTCTTTAGAATATTTTAGGGTATTTGTCAGATTTTAGGATATTTTGAAAACTTTTAAAGCTTTTGAAATATTTTAACATAACGAATTTTCTAGAATTTCGGAAGATATGGAAAGATTTTCAGGACATGAAGTTTTTAAATATTTAAAAAAAATTTCACCTTATTCTACAAGATTTCTGAGGATATCAATGATTTTAAGGGCTTTCAAATCTGTGGATGTATTTCAATACATTTTCCATGATTTCAGGGAATATCATAAAATTTCACGTGATTTTGTAATATTTTAGTGGATTTTAAAGAATATATACATGAGAAGTATGATATTTTGTAAGGTTCTAACGATTTGAAGAGATTTGGAATTCGTCCTAAATTCTTATTAATTTATCCTTAATTCTTTGGAATTTTCTTGAATTTTATGAATTCCCTAGATTTTTTTAATTCACTTGAATTTCTTTAAATTTACTCTATTCTACTTAATTTAAAGGATTTTTTTTTAATTTTAAAAAGTTTTAATTTAATGGATCCTGAGGACCAATCGGTAAACTGATCAAAGTATTTGAAATATTTAAACGTATTTTTTTCAAAATCCTTGCATTTTCAAGAGCTTTAGGACATCTCAAAGAAGTTAAATTGATTTCAAGAAATTTAGCTTATTTTAAAAGATTACAAAGAAATTTTGTATTGATTTCAGTAGTTGAATGGGATTTAAAAGAATTTGAAATACTTGAGGGTATTTTAATAGATTAGCAGGCGTTTTTAAGGGCTTTAAAATGTTTCAAAGGCTTTCACAAAATATCAAAAGATTCAAAATTTCTTAGGAAATTAAAAAATATTCCCATAAATTTTGTATTTATTTCAGAAGTTTGAAAGATTTCAAGGACTGGGGTATATTAGGGTATTTTAAAAGATTCCAAAAATATTTCCATGAGATTTACACAATTTCATGGGATTTCCAAAGGCTTTTAAAATTGTAAGGGACTTTAATATTTTAACGGATTTCAAAGAATTTTTCCCAACACATGAGGCCTTTCGTAGGTTTTCGAAGATTTCGAAAGATTTCTTTGCAAGTCAATTGGAATTCGCCCTGAATTCTTATGAATTTCATCTAATTCTTCTCATTGCTTTCAAACTTCTCTAAATTCACTCCGAATTTATTGTAATTAATCAAATTTTTTTCGATTCGTAAAATTGTTCCAATTCATTTGAATTCTGTTGAATTTAACTTGTATTGTTTTCTAGTCATTAGTTATTTTTTGTGTTAGAAATAAGTAGGGTTTCAAAGATTTGAAGAGATTTCAATCTTTTTTTGGAATTCACCCTGAATTCTTTAAATTTCCTTGAATTTTTCTAAGCTTATTTCACAGTGATCGAATTCAATTAAGTTTTTAAAATATTTTCAAATAGTTTAAAATCATTTAATTTTTTTTAATTCATCTTGAATTTTTGTGAATTTCATGGAATTCTTCTCTTTTATCATAATTTCCTCTAAGATCATTCCAGTTTTACGGAAAACAATGGATTCTTTTCATTTTTTAACATTTTTGCCAATCCATTTGAATTCTTTAGAATGTAACTTGAATTGTTTCTTAAATCTTCTGAATTTATCTTGATTTTTTACCCTTGGAGCGTAAAAAAGTACCCTATGAGCTTGAGAAAAAAGTACCCTTTGATCCCTATATTTTATCACATAGGGACTGAGAGGCCTGCATATACCTTGCAGGCTTTTGGAATTCGACCGAAAGGTTATTTGGCTGATATCTGCTTATCTGGCGTGAGCTATCAAAGTGCAGATTTTCGACTTCTCTAACTTAAAAAGTATCAAAACATGTTAATGTAAAGTTCATAATTGCGCTGTCTATATTTCTCTGTTCTCTATACTTGTGATTATAATTTAGATGATTATTTACAGAATTTATTATTTATTATTATTTTTCAATGATCATTCTATCAGACGATCGCATATTTTCGAACATGATTGAAAAAATTAAAATGATTAAAGTAGATCTCTTTTAGATAATAAGTGTTCTTTTGCTCTGTTTACGATAACAGAGTGCCCGTTTTTATTTTTATATTTTATCAAATAGAAATTGAAACTGAAACTGAAGAATTTTATTTGCAAACTGTTTCAAAAAACTTGTAAAATTAATTAAAATCCTATAGGATCTACAAAAAAAAATAGTAATTGGATTGAAAAGTTTGTCCTGAAATTTATGTGTCAGTCTATACAAAATTTTCATATTTTTAATTTTTGTTTATTTTTTGTGTATGAAAACAAAGTTTTCTTCAGTTTTGTTGTAAAGCTTATTGAAGTTAATATAGCTCAGGTAATAGGTACTTCAACTGAAAAAAATGCTGAAGAGATGAAAACTGGGAAAATAGTACTTCTCGGCATCCTGAAAAAAGTACTTTTCAGCATTCTGAAAATATACTAAGTTTGCTAACACGCCAGCTCGCTGTTTAAACAAAGCCGTGCTAAGTTATCGTGGTAATTTCGCGTTTTAACTAGGTAAACCTAGTTTTAACTGAATTGTACTTAACCCTGAAAATATCTATTTTCAACAGAAATTTTTTTGAACAGAATTTGTAGAAAATTTTATCCACTATAATTTCTGTTTAGACTTTTTTTTTTTAGGATGCACCAAACAGGAGATATTGGTAGAAACACAGATTTTGGGCGCCATTTTTCTAATTAGCGGCGAAGCTTAAGTGGGGGAGGGTGGGTTTAGCAATCCTAATATGTTTTCCAGCATTTCGAGAAGTACTGTATTACCAATTTGTACTTCTTCGGCATTTTTGTCTGCCATTTTAACGCCCTGTACCTGGCCTAACAACCGTAGACAGAAAAAGGCAAGAGAAACTAGTTTTATTTTAAAATATCTTTTTAAAAAGTGACTAAAAGCGCAATTTTGTTAATGTGTAACAAAAATTGCAACAAACAATGTTTTCCTTTTATTTGATATTTTTGGATACTCTTTTTGATAACCAAAGGTAACACGTAAATATTTTTAAGTTTGAAATAACATTTTTTTCTATTTTTTATGGATCCTAAAACCTGAGCAATTTTTGCACAAGGCCCGTAAAAATCCGTTTACACAGGATCCGTAAAAAAACAGAGAAACAAATTCATTTTTTTGTTCTCGTCGAAATATAATATTTCAAAAAATTACGAAATATGCACTTTTGTTATAATTTGTATGTAAAGGTGCAAAAAAACATTAAAATTTTTTTGTATGCTCCTTATAATAAACCAAATACACACATAATTATTTTGAAGCTTGAGACAAACATTTTTTTCATTTTTTACGGGTCCTGTGGAAACGGATTTTTGCGAAGCTTGTTTAAAACTTCAAAATATATATGAATTTCCCTAGTTTATGAAATAGAATATCAAAAAATAAAAAGAAACGAAAAACATTTTTCTTGGTAACTTTAGGTACAAATTAACAAAATTAAATTTTTTGTAATTTTTTGAAATATATTTCGCCGATGAAAAATGTCTCTTACTTTTTCCGTCTAATGTTATTTACTTCTATAAAATTTATTTTAAGACTATAGAGCATTTTTACATACACCAAAAATTAAATATTTAACATTTTTCAATCAACTTGCCAAACGGTGAGAAATTAAAATTTTTTGATTCCTAATTTAAAATTTATTCAAAATGCCACAAAGAAACTTTTCAGTGCTATAATCATTGAATCTAATCTTTTGCAATTGTTGGGTCCACCCTAAAATTTAAGAACGGTTTTCGTGAAACAATTATTGAAGCTTAATACCTTAATCTTTAAGGAATAATCTAATTTTATTAATCTAACACTGAGAAGTCAGGAGTTTAAAAATCATTGTCAAAAATAAATAGAGATAAATTTAAGTACTAACTATTTTGTGTTTATATTTCTTACAAATATTCTGTACAAATCAGATGCTGTTATTTTTCTCTGACCTTCATGCTCAACTTTTCTAACACATTTGGTAAATTTTAAATTAACAATACTTATTTCACGTTAATTGCATATGTGGATTTTCTGTCTGTCCAGGCACAAATAAATTCAATTATCTATTTGTAATCCAAAACCTTTAATTGACAAAATAACGATTTATTTCTTTTTATTTGAAGACCTAAAGTTAGATTTTGTTAATAAAGCGATTTAGACTAAAAAGCAAAAAACAAAAACCTTATTTAAAAGCCTGGTCATTTAATATAATGCTTTATATAAATCTAAAAAAAGCCAGAGCATGTTAGATTTTCTATCATTAAAACCCGAATCAGGAGATATACTAGCTCTATTCACAATATTTTAAACTCTAAAACCTTATTTAAAACGGCCCCATTATTGAAATTCTATCTAATCCACGAGCCATCCTCTTCTGGCATATGTTTCTACAGTATGTATTAATTTCTCGTCGTTTTCTTTGCTTCTACCCATGTCTAAAAAGTTATCTTTATTTTTGATATCGTTCACTCTGCGGGCAGATCCACGAGTGGCTTGAATCACTTGCACCATCATTAAGCACTGATCGAGTTTCCTGCGAGCGGACTCGTTCAAATTCTTATCGAACTGCTCCCTGGAAAAGTCTTTCACATCTACATCGAATGTCTTAAAGCAATCGACAAACGAAGAATAATACGAATCAATCATTTCATCCAAACTTTCATCAATTACTTTTAGCTTTGCACTCGACATTATTAGGAAAATCAAATCACGACAGCCGTTTTCGTATTGAGTCAACTGTAGATCCACCATTTTCATGTCGACTATTTTACCAGATTTATCGTGTCGAAAGAGCATATTGTTCACCCAAAAATCATTGTGAACTAAAGTTGCCCAGGGTTCTTCTGGTTTTTCGTCCATCTTTGAAGCTCCATACTCTATTGTTTTGGTAACTTTATCCATGTAAGGTTGAGCTTCCTTCATCGTCTCAAGGGTATTGACTGCTTTGTTGATCATATCCTCGACACATCTGATTGTAGCTTCATTGAAAAGAGACACCAAACCTGGCATTATCAGTTCCTTAAAAGCCTTGGGCTTTTTAATTTTATAGCAAATTGGAATTGCGTGCAGTCTTGCAAGTTGTTTAATCGCAAAGATCATGTGTTCCTTGTCCATGCCAGTAATTCGATCTTCTGTATCGTAGCCTTGAACCTTCAGATTTTCAAGGACGATCGTCGCCTGGTCATCAAACTTTTCCCCATCTTTCACACCCAATCGGCCTCCGAAGAATCGAGGCACGAGTTTGATTAACTCGTTTTTTTTAATTCCATTTTCAACTTGGAATTTTATTAGTTCTGGTGCTATGATTTTGTAGAAATAAATTTCCTTATAGAAGGACATTGGACTGTTGAAAAGATCTACCAGGTATTCTGACTTTGGAGGAAGCTTTGCGATCAGGTTCAAATTTTCTGATTTTCCATTTTCTTTAACACTTAGATTCAGTGCCAGAATCAGACTTCCAAAATTCTCACCTGGATCCACCAAGTGTTTCCATTGCATGCTTTCTATCTTGAGTTGGGATCCAAGAAATTCCCGAAGGACGCATTCCAAATTTTGAATGGGAGGCGTTTCGTTTAGATTCGACATTGCTGGAAAATAAAATGAATAGTTACTTTACATCTGACAATCCGCGGTAGGTTAAACAATCTCGAAAATCAAATATTTTGTCGGATTTTTGTGCGATTTTAAATTATTGTTAACTGTTCCTAAGATAATTTTAGAAATTTAAGATTTGAACTATTGTAAGTATTGATAATCGAGTAACCTCTCTATTATTGTTTTTAGTTTTTTGTTTCCTTATAAGGAAAATTACAAACTTTCATTAATAAAGAGACTTTTTTCATTTTTCTAAACTTTAAGTTTAAAAA
>JAAAKG020104402.1:0-15741 GCA_010014905.2 Druon quercuslanigerum | reverse complement strand
TGTATTATTAAATTACTCCGGAGTACATTTGGATGACTTTGGAATACTAAATTACTTGAATTACTTCGAGGCACAAGTGTATTACTTAAGATTACAAGTGGACTATTTCGGAATACTCTATTACTTGAAATAATCCAGACGAACGACAGATTACTTTAAAATAAAATTGGCTGTCTTTGTAATACTTTACTACTTGCATTACTCTGAATTAAAAGTGAATTACTTCACATGAAATTTTTTCAATTACAGTGGAATGTTGGAATAATTTAATTACTCCGGAGTACAAGTGTATTACTTCAGATTACCAGTAGACTATTTCGAAATACTGTATTTCTTGAATTGATCCAGAAGAAGAGCAGATTATTTCGGATTAAAATTGGATGACTTTGAAATACTTTACTACTTGAATCTCCGGATTAAAAGTGGATTGCTTAATTAGATTGCAATTGACTTTGAAATACTGTATTACCTTAAATACTCCTAAGGGCAAGTAGATGAATTTAAAATATTGTATTATTAAATTACTCCGGAGTACATTTGGATGACTTTGGAATACTAAATTACTTGAATTACTTCGAGGCACAAGTGTATTACTTAAGATTACAAGTGGACTATTTCGGAATACTCTATTACTTGAAATAATCCAGACGAACGACAGATTACTTTAAAATAAAATTGGCTGTCTTTGTAATACTTTACTACTTGCATTACTCCGGATTAAAAGTGAATTACTTCGCATGAAATTTTTTCAATTACATTGGAATGTTGGAATAATTTAATTACTCCGCAGTACAAGTGTATTTCTTCAGATTACCAGTAGACTATTTCGAAATACTGTATTTCTTGAATTAATCCAGAAGAAGAGCAGATTATTTCGGATTAAAATTGGATGACTTTGAAATACTTCACTACTTGAATCTCCGGATTAAAAGTGGATTGCTTGATCAGATTTCAATTGACTTTGAAATACTGTATTACCTTAAATACTCCTGAGTGCAAGTAGATGAATTTAAAATACTGTATTATTAAATTACTCCGGAGTGCATTTGGATGACTTTGGAATACTAAATTACTTGAATTACTTCGAGACACAAGTGCATTACTTCAGATTACAAGTGGACTATTTCGGAATACTCTATTACTTGAAATAATTCAGATGAACGACAGATTACTTCGGAATAAAATTGGCTGACTTTGTAATACTTTACTACTTGCATTACTCCGAATTAAAAGTGAATTAGTTCGCATTAAATTTTTTCAATTACATTGGAATGTTGGAATAATTTAATTACTCCAGAGTAAAAGTGGATTACTTCAGATTACCAGTAGACTATTCCGAAATACTGTATTTCTTGAATTAATCTAGAAGAAGAGCAGATTATTTCGGATTAAAATTGGATGACTTTGAAATACTTTACTACTTGAATCTCTGGATTAAAAGTGGATTGCTTGATCATATTGCAATTGACTTTGAAATACTGCATTACCTTAAATACTCCTAAGGGCAAGTAGATGAATTTAAAATACTGTATTATTAAATTACTCCGGAGTACATTTGGATGACTTTGGAATACTAAATTACTTGAATTACTTCGAGGCACAAGTGTATTACTTAAGATTGCAAGTGGACTATTTCAGAATATTCTATTACTTGAAATAATCCAGACGAACGACAGATTACTTTGGAATGAAATTGGCTGTCTTTGTAATACTTTACTACTTGCATTACTCCGAATTAAAAGTGAATTACTTCGTATTAATTTTGTTCAATTACATTGGAATGTTGGAATAATTTAATTACTCCGGAGTACAAGTGTATTACTTCAGATTACCAGTAGACTATTCCGAAATACTGTATTTCTTGAATTAATCCAGTAGAAGAGCAGATTATTTCGAATTAAAATTGGATGACTTTGAAATACTTCACTACTTGAATCTACGGATTAAAAGTGGATTGCTTGATCAGATTTCAATTGACTTTGAAATACTGTATTACCTTAAATACTCCTGAGGGCAAGTAGATGACTTTGAAATACTGTATTATGAAATTACTCCGGAGTACATTTGGATGACTTTGGAATACTATATTACTTGAATTACTTCGAGGCACAAGTGTATTACTTTAGATTACAAGTGGACTATTTCGGAATATTCTATTACTTGAAATAATCCAGACGAACGACAGATTACTTCGGAATATAATTGGCTGTCTTTGTAATACTTTACTACTTGCATTACTCCGAATTAAAAGTGAATTACTTTGCATTAAATTTTTTCAATTACATTGGAATGTTGGAATAATTTAATTACTCCGGAGTACAAGTGTATTACTTCAGATTACCAGTAGACTATTCCGAAATACTGTATTTCTTGAATTAATCCAGTAGAAGAGCAGATTATTTCGAATTAAAATTGGATGACTTTGAAATACTTCACTGCTTGAATCTCCGGATTAAAAGTGGATTGCTTGATCAGATTTCAATTGACTTTGAAATACTGTATTACCTTAAATACTCCTGAGTGCAAGTAGATGAATTTAAAATACTGTATTATTAAATTACTCCGGAGTACATTTGGATGACTTTGGAATACTAAATTACTTGAATTACTTCGAGACACAATTTTATTACTTCAGATTACAAGTGGACTGTTTCGGAATACTCTATTACTTGAAATAATCCAGACGAACGACAGATTACTTTAAAATAAAATTGTCTGTCTTTGTAATACTTTACTACTTGCATTACTCCGAATTAAAAGTGAATTAGTTCGCATTAAATTTTTTCAATTACATTGGAATTTTGGAATAATTTAATTACTCCAGAGTAAAAGTGGATTAGTTCGGACTACTGTATTACTTGAACTACTCCGGGGCAAATGCAGCTTACATCAGATTGCAATTGGATGACTTAAAAATACTATGTTACCTCAATTACTGGATTATATTGGGAATATTTGCTTACTTGAATTATTCCGCATTACAAGTGTATAACTTGAGATTACAAGTGGATTAGTGCCGAATACTGCATCATTTAAATTACTCTGGAACGTTTAAGCGGTTCACCAGAGTTGTCTAACCGTCGATATTATTTTTTTAAAGTTTTAAATGGGTCATTATAGTATACAGTATACTGTATACACTATGCGAATTGTCAACGTAAGCACGGGATTTAACTAAAAGATAAAATACACATTCTGCCGTCAGTTTTAAAGACTTTAGTACGTAAAGAGTTGCAATAAATTGAGTCATCATAAGAACAATCTTGAAGTCTACCATCTTTGAGATAAGGGCCATATGATATTATATATATAAATGTATGAAACATTATATTCATCAGTTAAATTGTTATCCGAATTCTTCATAAGTTTTTTATCTGTTTTTCATCTGATTGGAAAGTATGGGTATTGTTCATACTCTCGTCTTACCCTTAGCAGTTATCCTCAATTCTATTGGTAAATATAGTACCATAATGTCTCTATAATTTTAAGTATATTTATTTCACCTAAAAGCAAATCAGAATTTGTGATGTTGCCTTGCCGTGAATTTTTTCTGAGACCATTGATGTAAAGTGAAATATTAGAAATTAAGACCTGGAAGGTTTCCGTAATAATATTGAATTAACGATTTAAAATGAAGAATATATAATTTAAAAGCTCTTGCTAGCATTTGTAAAATAAATCAGTTAGATGAATATTAAAGTTGACCATACGAAACGTTGAAATCATCATTCAAAAAATAGAATGTTCTGCTAAAAAGATTCAATTTAGTTACTTGAAAAATTAAAATAAAGCACCATAAATGAATGATAAAATAATTTTTAAAAGTATTAAAGTATAATTCAAGGCAACTGTAATTCAAACACTGACAAAACTTATACTGCGACAACGTGAATATCTGCTTTCTGAAACTCTTAAATCAACAAATTTATATATATAGAAAATTAAAAAACCACAAAGATCAATATAGTTTATAGATATCGAGGATGACATATTGTTTTCTACCTAACAAATTTAATTCACGGATCAAAAATTTTTTCTATAATCTTAAATCTTCTGGAATTTTTGAGTTATTTTACCGATATTCTACAGTTGTCGTGGTTCGTGCTACATTTCCTGAATATTCTTAATAACATTATCAAATTTGTGCTGCGCAATTTTTGAAAAAAATTTTGTTTGTAAAAAATTTCAAGGTAATTGTAAATAACGAATTATACTTTACTTTTCAATATTGTATATATTACCCGTGTGGTGTATCATTTAAAAACCTCTCGAACATTTTAACAAAGACAGAGCTATTTTAATAAATAAGGACAGGAAAATGATAACCAGCATGTATAGGTTAGAAAGAGGGAGGCTAGTAATATTGAATCAACTATTTTGAGACGAAAAACGTATAATTGGAAAGGTCATGTTATAATTGACTTACTTGAAATAAAGTATCATGAATGATAAAAAATCTAAATATTTAAAAAAAATTAATAAATTAATAATTGAGAAATAAAAATATATACATCAGTATTGAAATTGAATGCAAGGAAACTGTGAATCAAAGATTGAAAAAATGAAATAGTGATGACATGAACATCTACTTTCTGGAACTCCTAAATAAAAAAATTTAGTGATATAGAACATCAAATATACAAAAATTAATATAGTTTATAAAAATCGAGGATTATATATTGCTTCCCAGCTAAATAATTTAATTCAGAGATAATAAAAACCAGAGAATAGAAAGCCACCTAACCGATATTTTACAGCTGTAGTGGTTCATTTAATGTTTTCAGAATATTCTTACTGAGATCATCACATTTGTACTGCGGAATATTTGAAAAGAATTTTTTTCATAAACGATGTCCACACTAAACTCCGAAACTATTGAACTGATCTTGATAAAAATTTGTGTACTGTGTGTATTTTGATCCAACTTGAGGCATAGGATACTTTTCAATTCGATTAATTACTTCAATATATTATTATTGCAAATTAAATGCTTATTATAGGAAAGAGTTATCATCACTTGTAAGTTCCATAAGTGTCTAACAGAGAGCGGTGTAAGTTAGTTCATTGACCGACCCTTTAAGATTTTACGTTCTCTAGGTTGTGTAAGCAACCAATAGTTGGCGCTATGTTTAGAGAGAGAGAGAGAGAGGGGGGGAGCTATGTATGTAAAATGTTTTAATTCAAAAATAATTTTCTAAAATTTGTGGAATGTTTTGCGATTAGCCGACTCGAAACTTTTCTCTGCTTATCAATCAGCCTGTTAGATTCTTGCATTGGCCTTACACTTTGAGCTACCTTTGAAATTCGGTTAAAGTCGCTCGCATCCTGCTTATGAGTCTTGGATAAGAAAGAGTATTTTTCAGGTCTTTTTAAATTATCAAGTCTTGAATCAGGTCTGGAACAGTGTGAACATGTGGAAGTTATCTTGTCACTAACACAGTAAAAATGGCTGTTCATTCATAGAATCTTAGTTTATATTTTTCTCCTCCTCCGCCGCCTCCTCCTCATGTTCATCCTCTCTTTCCAGATCCTCTTTCTTCACCTCTTCCTTTTCCAACTCCTCTCCCAACCAGTTGGAAAAGCTGAGCTTAGAATGCAGCACCTAGAGTGGAGATATACATCAAGTAGGGAGCAACAAGGAAATAACTATAAACTTTATTTAGTTTTTGGTGTTGTTTGGAAGCCAATATGCTCCTTTATTTTTCCATCTGAATCTAATATTTCAGTAACTACTTAACTGCAATATTATCGTATCCTGCTTCTTCTCACTCCTCCTCCTCCCTCTCCTCTTCATCCTCTATTTAAAACTAGAAGCAAAATTAGCGTATTTGATAGAGGAGCACTCCATGATAATCTTTGTTAAACTAGGTTTCCATGCTTAGTGAAAGAAAGTTGCGTTTTTAAGTAAGTTGGAATAGCTGAATCAACTGCACATCCATTATTCTGTTAACTTGAAAGTGTGGCACCTTTAAATGGGTTTATTTAACTATAACTCAAAAAATGTTGGTTCCAAGAAAAAACAAGATTTTCAGCTGTTATATATAATTGCAGATTTTAATATGTATAGTCAAGACTTCACTCTGTCGTTTTCAATCTTTGATTCACAGTGTTCTTGCATTAGATTTTAATTTTTCAAGCAAGTGAATTGAATCTTTTCAGTAGAACACTCTATTATGTAAAAGATTATTTCATCGCTGAATTGTAGCATGGCGCAGGCCTTGCTCTTGTCCGTCTCCAGTGCTTAGCTAAACACTAAAATTAGCTAAACGCCAAAATAACTACCAATTGTGTCGTGGGTCGGTACCTATAGAGAAAAAGGTTCTCTGATTACTTAAGGCTGTTGCATTTGATTGTTCGGAACCCACTTTAAACTGTAGGTCCCCCTCCCACCACCAAGTAAGTGTGTGGGAGGTGTGTAAAGGATAGGGATCAAGCCGCAATAAAGATGTAAAGCCTTATGAGACACATTAGAAGCTTCCATCCATAACTACTAATTGTGAGTCGACGACGCGGGTGCGACGTATCGTGCACCAGGTCATTTAAAACGTCCTTCACGAGAACTTTTTGAAATTTCAATTTAAATTTAAATTCTTTTTTTCATTGAAATCTCTCTTTTCTCTAACATATAAATGCTGCATATCGTTTACAATCCTCGTCTAGCAATATATCTCCCTATTTGTTTGATTTTTCTAGAACCTTCTACATCATAATCGACAGAATTATAGACAAAAATTTTAACGCAGAATTGAAACATCCGACTTCGTACTTTTATGATAAATGTAATCCTCTGTTTTTTGTTGCAGAGTTGGGCTTACTGTTTGACTGTTTACCTAATGGCGAACCAATTGTTAGTGCTCCTCTGTTCAAAACGTCTTTTTCTCCTGACCGAAATCGTTTTCCTGAAACTTGTCCTCATCCTGCTGAGCCATATCTCCTTGACGGAACCAGATCTCCCCATGCCAGGCCCAATGATCCTGCCGAGTCTTCTCGTCGTGTCAAATCCAGGCCTAGCTCTGGTACGAAACCTGCTCCTCGTGCCAGAGCTCCTTCTCGTGCCAAATCTTCTTCTTGTGCCAGACCTTTTCCTCCCAGGACTCCTACCGCATCCAGTTCTCCTCTTGCCATTCATGATTCTTCTCTTGGATTTGAACATGTGCGGCTTATTCCCTTCATAAATCAGAACAGACGACTCGAAATTCGAAAATACACTTTCCCTATCGATAAACCAATTCAATTGCGCGGAGTAGGACATAAGAACTTTAAGCCCATGCCAACCGAAGAACAAAATGTTTTAACAAACTCCAGTGGCGACGTCTACGCAATAATGGAGGGTAATTCACATTTTCGTGGAATATATACAACTAGACGTTTGATTGAAAAACGGGTAAAAATAAATATGAACAGTGGCGTGGTTGAAGATATGACCAGAGAAGAAATCAACGAATCTCCCATAAGCAGTAAACACCCAATCTCAAAGAACTTTAAAATAGTACATGTTAACGACAATGCTTCATATAATTAATTTAATTAAAGAAAATTTACCCGATAGGCGGGCACGTTTAAATCACACTGAGAATAATGAATAGTTGGGGCTACTTCCTTTTTATTAGTAAAGCATTCATTAGTTCTTACAACTATTTAGTTAGGAACGTCTACTTAACAAATAGTCGGCTTAGGAAAGCGTTTGTAATACTAGTGACTAATTCCACTGATTAATCGTGAGCTTTTACTAGTTGTTAGATAGTCACATTCTATGTAATTATTGTGATCCATTATCAGTAGAACTCATTAATTAAAATTCTGCTTGGGCAGAAGGGACTTGTACAAGTTTCCACAATTGAAATTATGATATATCTTTATTCCAAAATCATAAATCGGTATGCAGTATACAGAAAACTTATGATAGAAAACATCTTGATAATAGTTAATTATTTAAACATAGCAATATTGTAAATACTATTTCGGAATGTACGTTCAGCGTTATTTCGACATATCGCAATAATTAAAATATTGAATTTCTAAGTTTGTTAGAAAATTTTCTTGGACGCTATTACACAAAAAGTCGTATGTATGATGCTTCATCAAATTTTAAATAGCCCCTGAAATGATGAACATGTTTCAATATGCTTAAGCTTATGTTAAAATTAAATTTGTATAGAATTTCCGGAATTTATTAGCATAATTGTTAAACATTTTTGTTACATTCTTCAACAGAAGCTTAAGTTACAAAAAGTAACTATGCTCATAAGTTGCTGCGATTCTACATAAATTTACTTTCAAAATGAGACCAGAATATTGAAAGATATCCATTATTTTTGATATTATTTAAAATTATTAAGATATACGCGCATCGAGTGCATCTGTATATAAATAAAATATTTTAAACAATTAGCTCTTATTACAAAATATGACCGAATTCATTTCAAATCAGGGTATTATTGTTTACATTGCAGAACCTCTCAAGCATTTTGAATTTTTTTTAACGATCGACTTGGAATTTATTTATGTTTAATTTAGAAACTTTATAAAAATTATATCATAATATATTTTTAACATTGAATAATTAAATAAATAAATAATACCAAAAGCATTAATTATAATTTCTTTAAATTGATCCTAAAGCCCATGAATATAAATAATAATTAAAGCAAATCGATATGTTCATCTTAATATAGGACTTAAATTCAGTTAATATTTAACTGGGAAAATAAGATTTTACAAGAAAATAGGTTAAATTTTCAATTAAAAAAATATATATTTTCATCTTTAATAAATGAATTTTTAACAAAAGAATTACATTCTCAACTAGAGCGATGAATTTTCACATTAAATTATGAAGCTCCAACTGAAATATTGAAAATTGAAATTCAAACAAATAATTTTCAACTAAGCAGATCAATTGTTTACCAAAAAACGAATTTTTATCAAAATATATAAATTTTTAACCAAATATTTTAATTTTTAACTGAAAAAAAATGCTTAAACCAAATTTTTAACGAATTAGTTCATTTTTAACTAGAAGGATGAAACTTTAACTGCAATTTGACGTTTGAACAAAAATATGCATTTTTAACTAACACATAAATTTTTAACCAAATAATTGCATTTTCAAGTAAAAAATATCATTTTTCAATCGAAAATGAAATAGTTATATTTAAAATTGAAAAAATTAATTTTCAAGAAAAAAGTTAAATTTTTAATCAAACTGATGAATTTTTAACTAAAATGATGAATCTTGAACAGGTATAGATGAATATTAAACCAATGAATTAGGTTTAAACCAAGAAGATTCATTTGCTGCCAAAAAATACGAATTGTCAAACAAAAAAGTATAAATCTTCAACGAAAAAGTAGAATTTTCAACAAAATACATCAATTTTTAACAACAAATAATTAATATTCATTAAAATAGTTAAATTTTTCATGAAAGAAATAAGTTTTCAATTAAAATAATGTATCTTCGAAGCTAAACAATTAATTTTTAGCAAAAGAGTTTAACTTTTAATAAAGCCCTTGAATTTTAAACCAAAAAAGATGAATTTTCAATTAAAAATGTAACAGATATACCAATCAGAAAGTATTTTACTTTTAACTCAAAAACAGCTGGATTCTACCAAAAAATATGAATTTTCAACAAAAGTTAAATCTCCAACAATGAGAAAAAATTTTCAGGCAAGAAAGAAACAAAAATCAGCCAAATTTTTAACAAAAAATATAAATTTTCAGCAAACAAATTTAAAAAAAATGGTAATGTAATTTTTAAAATAAAAAAAGTCTTGAATAAAAAAAGTTCGTGAACAAATAGATTTTCAGAAGACAATTATTATCTGGTTTTAACTATTTTTTAAAATGAAAGCTAATAAAACTTCGCACTGAACTTTTTATAGCCGACTTTTGCATTTTTTTTAGATTTTTTGTTTATTTAATAAACGAACTTTCAACAAATGTTCACTTTTGAAGTATACCGGGTTCTTAAAATTTTCTTGGATACAATAAACACTACTTAGAAAACTGAAAGCAACTATCGAAAAAAAAGTGCAATAGCAATGGAAATTTTAAAAAATTTACTGAATTTGTTAGAAAAAAATGAAAGCAATAATTCAGCATTTAAACTTTTTTTTGTGTAATCAAATGTTAATAAGACATTTTTTTTACTTTTTTTGATAGGTCGATACTAATCCACTTTTTTATTTTTATTAACAATGTAGTAAGCAAATTCTTCTCTGCTATTGCATTTGTACATTAAAATTTTTTCCTTGTGGAATATAATTAAGGTTTCTGAACAATAATTCATTGCCATACGTTAATAAAAATTGATGATTTATTAAAGAAACTTTCGACGATACCAGTTAAACAGAAAGTGATTTTCTTAGAATTATTTTAAATTCATAATAATCTCCCCACTCGTGAAGTACTTGTAAAAATATTAAATTATATGCCATGTATGGCTACCTTCAATAAATTTTTAATAAAAATAAAAACAGTGGATCGTTATCGAAATATTAAAAAAGTTTAAAAAATGTGTTAATAACAAGTGATTGCACACAAAATACAAGTTTAAATGCTGAAAACAGCCAAATAATGTATTTCTTAATTAAACCTGGTTAAATAATTATCAAATATTATCGATTCACAGCAAAATATAATTTTATTTTAAACAATTAATTATATTTTAAATTTATTTTGTTATTTTAAAAATTGGAAATAGCAAAGTTGTACAGAATGCTTTCCCGGAAAAAACGTCATTTATTAAAATGCAATCACTTTAAAAAATTGGTAAGAAACGATGACCAGATGAAATTCAATTTTGAAAAACATGGTTAAAAGTAATGTTTTTTTGTGAATTTTAACATTTTTTATTTAAAAATCATGTTTTTTTATTTAAAATTACATCAGTTTTGATATTTTGATGCTTAAAATCCTAGATAAACTATTTTTTCAGATATATGACTTTAGGGGTGACAAAAGAGGTCTTATATGTTTTTTGGGTTTCGATCTAAAATGTTTCAGAAACAATTTCCAAGAAAATTAAAATCATTCTTAGAGCAGTT
Organism: Druon quercuslanigerum; assembly: GCA_010014905.2. Classification (NCBI taxonomy): domain Eukaryota; kingdom Metazoa; phylum Arthropoda; class Insecta; order Hymenoptera; family Cynipidae; genus Druon; species Druon quercuslanigerum. The sequence continues at coordinate 4,690 of JAAAKG020104402.1, read as the reverse complement.
TTTTATTTTGAATTTTTTAATGTCAATTTTTTGCAATAATTCGAAAAAAAGGATTTATTTTCGAAATAAGTTACGTGTAAAGTACAAAAATGATATTTATTATTCTTTTTAATATAAGTCTTGTATAATAAGTGTATTTTTACATAATTTTTAATATGCCTATGTTTATACCAACGTAAAAAACCTACGTTTTTACAACAACGTAAAACAGATCAAACTTTTAGGACTTCAAAAATAATAGCAATCAACATTTACTGTGAATTAGAAACTTGAATTATACTTTATTTAAAAAAAAGTAGTTTATCAGAACAACAGTTATAACCGATTGGTGTATGTGACAAATTAAAGTTCATATTATAGTATGTTTACAGTGATATAGAGAACGACTGATACGGAAAACCGTAAAAAATTGTGCTTAGATTGTGTAAAAAAAAAGAGTAAAATGACGTAATTAAGGGCAAGCTGCTTAAAAAAGTAATATGTGTTGTTACAGACTATAACAATAAAGACGATCGTTTACCGAGTGTAATTTGCAGTAGTTTTCAATTTAAGGTTTATGAACTAAATAAACGTGAAAATGCAAAAGGATCTTTGAAGTTACCGGATGAGTTTGTGATCTTTGTAAAATTAGTAGAAGTTTTGGAAATTATAATTTTAAAAGAATAAAAAGATGTTGAAAAGCGATGTTATTTGTCGGAGTGTTATTATAATATCAATCAACGTTTCGAAAACGATACCTTTTCCTCATCAGGATATAAACAGTCAGAACAAACAGAAGTTCTTATAAAAAACATGCCGAGCATGTGTGAATAAATGCTTCTCCTTTTCTCAGTTTGTTCTATAAGAAAAATGGTCAAAATAATATATATAATAGGAAACAGAATGTAGAATAAAAATTATATATGTTTGCTATTGAAAGTGAGGTTAAGAAATTAAAAATAGAGTTGATATTTACCTTAAAGTTATCCTGAATTAGGAATTAAAAAAGATTACTTAAATTAATTATTAATATATTGTATAAAAACCATTGTTAAATTAAATTTTTTTTGCAAAGTTAGATTACATAAAACATTATTGGGGAGATGGAAAAACCAAACTAAGCTTGGCTCCATTTTAAACTGAGAAAAAGAGAAACAGGACCATGAACAGAGGCAAAACTATCAATGCCGTAACTTTAGTTAATATAATGAGGGTGGCGTTGTGTTTGGCTAGGAATTGGTCTAGTCGGGCCATGCTTTTGGGTTCTTCCTTTCGGCTGGTAGGGGGAGCCACATAGATCCTATGACAGCCTCGTTTTTGCATCAAATATTTCCATGTTTGGAGCTCGTCCATGGTCCAAACAAACAAAAAAGAAGAAGAAAAAAAAGTAGGGTTAGGAACCAGCTGAGTACAGCTGGGATGCCAGCCGTATCAGCGGAACGGATGAGCTGGGATGCCAGCCGACCCGTAAAAGGAGGAAAAAGAATTAAACGTAGGGAGAAGGTATATACTACGTAATTTACTCGAATCACAAGGTTTATTTTATTTTATTCCACTAAACATTGTCTATTACTTCGCCGTGTGTTAGTTGTTTAGAGAGAGAGAGAGGCGGGGCGAGGAAGAGAGATTAAAGTGTAGTTCCATTCTCTGCCACATGTGGCGTGCGGAGCATACGTAAACCATACAGGGTTTCCCAGAGCGGATGTCCAGCCATGGGAGTGAGGGAGAGAGAAGAACAAGTTTTTTTTTCTTGGTCGATAGTGGCGTCGCTTATAAATTTTGCCTGGCTCGAGCGGTATTCCGGCCCGGGGAGGTTGATGTTGGCGAACAGAAGAGTTCAAGCCGTTAGCCTTGTTGATCAGAGCGGATTTCCACCCCTGACCGAACTGACGTTTCGTGGCGGACCGCGCCTTTTTAAACAGGCCATGCCGCATAAGATTTGGCCAGAGTGGAAAAGCATCGAGTGGTGGGAGATGCGCGCGCTCGATTTTGAATGGCGGGTGATGATGTTTTGCTCTCTCTCTCTCTCTTCTTTCTCTCTCACTTTTTAGGGTCTAATACTCTAATCTCTAGAGTGGTTGTCCACCGAATGGATAAACGTCGTATGCAAGAAGGAATCTCGCGTTATGCGAGTCGCGTATAACAACGTAGGGTGAAAAAACGAGTGTGTAAATAATTCTAATCTTTACATTTTTGATGTAGCCTTCTCATATTTTCGAAATTCACAATATTGCCTTCTTAACATCTTAATAAACTTGAAAATATTACATAATCGATTTTTTATTCAAATCTTCGACTTGCTATAATTATCGTATTTCTGGGATACTTTTTTAATCAAAATGTACCCTATATCGCCCGAAATAATTAATTTATTTTCAGTAAGGAACTGTTTTGAGAGCTTGTTTAGTTTTTTTTTAATTACAATATAAAATTGAATAAAAATAATTCTTCATTTGTAGAACTAGCTTTAGATTACTGTTTAAAACTATTTAGCTAAAAATCCTTTTTTTTATTTTTAAAATTAATTTTTTAAACTGAAAATTTAAATGCTTTATTTTTGGTTATAAATTCAAATGTTTCATATAAGATTCATCTATTTTCTTCAAAATTCCTTCTATTTTGTAGAAACTTAATCTTCTTATTTCAAAAATTGTCTCTTTTTTTGAAAACTTATTAGCTTCTTGGCAATATTGTATCTTTCTTGCCTGGAGAATCGTTTTAAATTGAAAATTCAAATCATATTAAACAGTTGTTTTTTTGGTTGAACTCTACTGTTGTTGGTGAAAAATCAACATGTTTTTTCTTTGAAATAGCAATTGCTCTTTTTTTATTCACTATTCATCTTTTTTGAAATAAAATTTTCTTTATTAAGCTGAAATTTAAAATATATTGCTAAAAATTTATTTTGTTGTTAAATATTCATCATTTTAAATAATAATTCACCTTTTGTTTAAAAGTAAGATATTTTGGTACAAATTTTCAAAAATTTGTTGTTTCTTTCAGGGGTTAGAAATTATATTTTTTTAATTAAAATGTAATATACTTTTCCAGCAAAAAGTTAATTTCCTACCAAATACGTCAATTTTCTTCCAACTAGTTAAATTTTCATTAAAATAGTGCAATTTTTATAAAAATAGTTAAACATTTACCCGTATAGTTAAATATTGAACCAAGAATACTAATATTCAGCCAAAACGTTTTTTTTTTATCCGTAAGATAAGATAAAACAGAATAAGGTTTTAAATTATATTAATATTTCCATTAAGACACAAAACATTTTAAATACATTTTAAACGCTTTCGTTAAAAATTAATTAGGTTGTTGAATATTTATCATTTTTGTTAAAAACTCATTTATCCTTCGTTTGATAATTAATACTTTTTTCACTTAAAATTTAACTATTCCTGTTGAAACTTTAACGACACTATTAAGATTTCTTTTTTTTCTCAAAATTAATTTTTTCAATCTTAAAATGTATTATAATTTGTTTTTAATTATCTTTGATCCTAATAATCAAATCTTATTCAAAATAGTTACATTTTTATAAAAATAGTCAAATTTTTATTAAAATTTTTTTTTTAAATATTTCAATTTGATATAAATCGTTACATTTTTATAAAAATGTTTTAACTTACACCTTTATAGAAAAATATTTAAACAAGAGTATTATTTTTTGCATTAACATAATTTTCCAACCCAAAGAGTTGAAACTTCGATCCCAAAAGTTACATTTTGAACAAAATGAATTTGAAAAAATTTTTCTCATTCAAAACCAAACAGATGGAAGCCGATTTCGAACTAATTTGAAAAATATTCAACAATCATTTTTAAACCACAAACTAAAACTTGTTTTAAAAAAAGATAATTTTCGACAAAAGAAATAATTCTCCTTGCTGACAAATACATTCTGTGTTAAAAATTCTGTGTTAAAAATGAATTTTTTCGGTTGCAGATTCATAATTGTGATTTAAAATTCTTCCCTTTCATTTAGCGTTACTTATTATTCGCTGGCTGTTGTGAGGCAATCCAAGTAGCACTTTACAGCAATAAAAGGTTTTGGGTGTTTGGGAAAATGATAAAAGATGTAGCCTCCGAAAGCTACGACCACGATCGTTTATCGACGATTAATTTCGACATGAGCTATTTTGTTAAAAATTTGTTTTTTATTAGCCGAAAATTAATGTTTCCTTTTAGTTGAAAATAAATTTATTGATATTTAAAATGTACCTATTCAGGTTAAATATTCGCTAAAGTAAGCAAATAAATTAGAATTTAAGTTATATATTTAAGTTAGAATAAGTAGATTAAAGCACTTGTGTAAACTAATTATAAGGGACATAGGGTTCTCCAACCAGTGAAATAACTAATAAAGTACATGCAGCCATTTAATTTTCATTTAAAATATCACTTTGTTCTTTAGTTCAAAACTTCTCTCTTTTGGGCGGAATTAATCTTCTCGGTTAAACTTTAAACTTAGGGGTTCAAAATTTATTGACTCTAGTTGAAGATTCGTTCTTGTACTTAAAAAATTCGTCACTTTTCTTCATAAATGTGATTCTTTGGTTTGTTTGTTTGAAAATTATTATTGTTTAAATTGGAAATCTACCTAATCTAGTTAAATATTCCCTTATTTTAGCCAATAAATTAGAATTTAAGTTACATTTTTGAGTTAGAGTAAGTAGATTAAGACAACTTATGTAAACTGATTGTA
>JAAAKG020104381.1:0-15742 GCA_010014905.2 Druon quercuslanigerum | reverse complement strand
CGGGAATCGAACCCGCAAGCCGACAGAGTGGGTCCAAAGCCTGCGCTTTAGCCCCCACGACCATCGTCCCACTTTCAGTACAGAACTAGATAACCCATATTTTTTGAATATGGGCTTTTTGCATAAAATATTATTTGAAAATCTAATACACATTTTGTTAAAAGAATTTTTTCAAAATCTTAATTTTAAAATAGTACTTACTCGGAATTGGATACATTTTTTTAAGCAAACTCTTCCAAAATCTTTTGCTCAAAACTGTATTTTTTATCATATATTTTTGATCATAATTCAGAAACACTTCAACTTGGAAGGAAAGTTTTATTTTATCTTCAAATGGTGATTTCAATCTTACAGAATGCTATTTGGCTATCCTAACAAATTCTGATTTTTTTGGTTATCTAGTTCTGTACTGAAACCCTTTATTTGAAAAAGTTCCTAATAAAAATCCCTAAATTTCTTCTTACAGAATTGAGTAGTACAATGATTGTAAACTATAATCCTCTAAATCCTCGTACATTAATGGTTGACGGGGTAACTCATCGATTAGGACCAGGGCATCACCAAGCCGGTAATTGAAAAATTAAAATATATTTAAAAACAAATATGACATAGTCCTACTCAAGAACACTTAATTCGAGCTATGGCAATTATATTTGAGATATTATTATTTCGGAACAATAACTTTAAAAGTAGAAAAAAATGGGTAATAATAAATTCCTATATTTCTTTTTGCAGGATCAAGTAATCAAATGACACTTCATAATCCAGTCTCCACGAGAATAGACCCACTTATTGTACAGTACCGTCCTCAACATCCTTACGATGTAGTCATTAATGGACATGAGTATCATATAGAATTAGTTCCAGGTAATTTAGAAAATAGAATTTTGACTCAAAATGAAGTATCGAGAGGCAAATGATTATAATATGTAAAAATAGCGGGAACTGGAAAGGAGTCTTTTTGTATCCAAATTGCGCTACAAATAGCTGGGTTTTTCGGTATGAGTAGACGCTGCCCTAATATTGATACCTTATTCAAATGTTTAGCATACCTATATAATGTTTTGGAGAATAACTAATTAGCCAATACAATGATGAAATTTTTTACAGGACCAGCCGAACTTATTCATGGTTCTTTAGTGTACCGTAATGGAGAACCTCTTGGAATAATCCTTAATAAGAAGAGTTATTATAGGGTCATATATCAAACAAAAAGTGTGCCTGAACCAAGTTTAACCTAAAAGCCTAGTTACTCAATACTATTTTACTGAATACAAGTCTGTGGTGATATACACACTATTCAAACGCAAATTTAAACACAAACTAAAAGAATCGCTGAAGGGATTTTTATAGAAATTCATATTTGAAATGTCAGTAAGTCTTTTTCAACTCAATGGTTATTGAAAAGCTTGATTGCTCCCATAAACGTTTTCTATTTTGTAAATATCTAAAAATTTTGCTAAAATGTTTTAATCGAATTTAGAAAATCTTTTGTTTTGCTTTTGTGTTTCCTTTTTTTGATTTTTTAGATGTGCTTGTCTTTCATGTAAAAATCCAGACGTGGCCTGGATTCTTGCTCCCTCCACCCAAAATCAGTTTTGAATAATGATTCTCTTTTACGGTATCATCCAGATGATTTTAATCTCTTCGATAAAACTGTTACGAAAAATCTTCTTTTTTAATACCATTATTATTTGCTTGACGTAAACGCATAAGAATATTTATCAACCCAAAATTCTCTCTATATATTTCTAGTTTCTTACGTAAAAGGGGGACTGTAGACTTATATGCCCCGCCCCTCAACAAAAACCGATCACTGAGTCCGCATTTGGGTATTTTATAAAATAACATTTACTCGAAGTAATGAGCATACAGTATTTTGTGCATAATTTTTTTCGAAATAGAAGCAAATTTTTAGAATTCGCAAATTTATTAATTAATTGATGTAGAACTCTATTATTAGAAGATCTCCAATTAAAAAATTGTAGTAATCTTAAGTTTATTATTTGTTAAAATCTTTCATTTAATCAATGATTATATTTTTCTTTTTGAATTAGAGAAACGAAAGGAATTAAAGCCAAAAGCCGATGACTTAGTGATGTTCAACGGACTTCCTATTGCAAAATTTGACAATAATATATTTCGCAAATATATCATCAAATATCAGACGTAAAAACGCCACGTCTTTACTTTGCCATAGGACGACATAGTAAGGATAATTTTGCATACGAAGATTGACGGAACATCAAGCACTAAAAAACAATGTTGAACTAGTATAATGAACAAAAAGATTTGGCATTAACAAATAACAAATACAAATTATTATCTGTAAGAAGAGTATATTACAGCAAAGTGTCACTATTAGAATCCTTGTAAATAGTCCCAAAAATGTCGGGGAGTCGAAAAATGCAATGAAAATTCGGGACTACTAGCCTGAATCTTTCAAGGTAAAATAATATTAATGATACACGTATATAAAAACCGAAGATCTAAGTCTTTTTGTATTTTATACTTGATCATATAATGAATAATTTATACCAGCAAGATTAATATTAGCTATTTAATTAACTGGGGTACCATTAGATGACTTGCAATTTAACCCTTAATTGCACGGTGGGAACGTGGATTCCAACTACTTAACTTCAGATTGTTGCCATTTAATTAATTTTTAACGTACCTTAGTCGGATTTTTTTATTCATTACCTAATTTCTTGGTAAGAGAACATAATAATGTAGCTTTTTTTGACGTAATTGTTTATAATAATTCTTATACACTACAGTCGGAAATTATGAGATCGATTTACGCAAACACTATTAAAAATCACTGCTGGCTTTGAACCACAAACAGTTGAAAAGCCTATTTAATTCCACGTCTAGTAATGTCGAACAGATTTTTTTGATCTGCTGGAGAGAATACAGCACGTGATAAGTTTTAAAAAAATTCTAGATTTTCTAAAATTTTGCACCTTGACTTCAACTTTTAGCATGGCCTAGGAAAATTGTTGTACAAACCTTAAAATTATACGACATAAATCCTGAAATTTCATCTTTAATTTAAGCCAAAGAAACTTAAAAAATCTTAACTTGTTCCCGAGATACAATTAAAAATGTTCAATCATATCTGAGCTGAGTTTTAGTCGACGATCACGGTTCTCGGCCGGTCCGCTGCTCGCCACCTTCGTTGAGCCAGGAACGAATAGGGAACACACAGAGGTGGTGCTTGATTGGGGCTCTCTTATACTTTTGATTCTGTTTGTTAGTAATTTTTATTTCAAATTATTGTAAATTTTTAAAATTAATAATTGTTTTATTATTTATTTACAATTATTTCAATTCAGAATTATCCTTATGTTAAAGAATAAAAAATGAACATTTTTTTTATTTCTTAACATTTTGATAAACTAGTATATTAATAAAAATGTAGATATATTGTTACAGGAGTAAACTATTTTTAAACGAGTGAAACAGCTAAATTCTAAATAACTGATTTATATCAAAAACACTCAAAAATATTAAAAGATAATAATAATGGAATTTCCAAAATAAATTATATACAAAACAGTGCGTAGGTGCAATGAAAATTATATTTTTAATTTCTAATAAGTTGCTTAATATTTTCCATGACACAAACAACACGCTCATTATTTAGTTTTTCGATGATCAAAATTACAATCAAGCACCACATCTGTGCGTGGCCTATTCGGTCCTGCCTCAACGAAGGAAGCGAGCAGCAGACCGGCCGAAAACCGTGATCGTCGACTAAAACTCAACTCAGATGCGATTGAACATTTTTAATCGTATCTCCGGAATCGATCAAGATTTTTAAAGATTCTTTGGCTTAAATTAAAGATAAAATTTCAGGCTCTCTGTTGTAAAATTTTCAGATTTTTGCAAAAATTTTCCTAGGTCACGCTAAAAGTTGAAGTCGAGTTACAAAATTTTAGAAACTCTAGATTTTTAAAAAAAAACTTATCACGTGTTGTATTCTCTTCAGCAGATAAAAAAAAAATCTGTTTGACATTAGTAGACGTGGAATTTCCTAGGCTTTCCAACTGTGTTTGAAAAAATGCTCTATCATTGCTTTTCGCTGAGTTATCGTGGTTCAAAGCCAGCAGTGATTTTTAATAGTGCTTGCGTCAATCGATCTCATAATTTCCGACGGTGGTGTATAAATAAACGAAATTTAAAAAATTCCTTTTTTTCGAAAGAATTCATTTTTGAAGAATTTAAGTAACAATAAACAAAAAAAACCCTACTCGGGGGTTTTTGGGGTCGCTGATTAGGAATCTGAATTTGTAAATATTCAAATTCAAGACGGTGAATTTAGGAATGAGGTTCCAAAAGTTAGAAAAGAGATATGCGAGCTTGAATTTGGAAATATTTAAATTCAAGATAGCGGATTAAAAATTTTCGAAAACGAGAAATACAAACTTGAGAATCTATACTCGGGGTTTTTGTAGGCGCTCATTAAGAATTTGAAGTTACTAAATTAAAATTAAATTAGTTGATCAAATTTAGCTTACATTGATACGTAAATCTTCGAAATCGTAGATAAGCTATTGAATACTTTGATTTTAATAATGTAGGCATTTATGGAATTGCGCGATTTTTTGATAACGAATTTATTATTAAAATTATGTATACAATTGAAAACAATCAGCTGATGAAATAATTAATTAAGGTTTTGAATAACGAAATAATGATATTTTAATTTTTATAACTTAAATAATGCAATATTAAAAATCAGAAGAATTTCACGGTAGCATTTTGAACTTTATTGAGACAATGAGGAGGCATATTTTAAAGCTTGTTAACAGGCTGTGTCACCTCCACTCATATTCTTTTCACAAAAAACTTTACGATCTGCTTGAAGATAAAGCAATTAGCGTAAGTCTATATTCAAATAATTAAAATAAAATTCAAAGAACGACTTACACTGAAAAAACTACTTCCCTTATATATTTTCAACCATCTACAAAAAATTTTATCAAGATTTATTAATTGTTTAATTTTCCGAAACCGCAAAATGAACGAGCATGTGATTTGTGATGCGATGAAATGGTACATAATAAATAGAAGAAACAAAAATGTATATAATTATTACCAAAATATATAAAAGGTGTAAGCATAGAATTATTTTAGAATAAAATAATTACGATGATATAAAACAGCAATAAGAATAAACTATATATGATTATACGTTTTCGTTAGAAAAATATTGTGACCATATAATCATAAGGTAGGTAGGTAAATGGAGTCACTTTGAATACTTTTAATCTTATTGCCTATAAACAATTTCTAAATTAGTAAAATTTAATAAATAAACTAGAAGCAAGAAAAATTTATCTCATAGTTATTTCTTGTATCATTTTGCTAATTATTCTTGTCGGAAATAGGTAACGACATTTTCGTGGCATCATCAATAAACTTCTTAATATATAAGCTACACATTGAATTGCAAATTAAAAAGAAAACTAGAACTTCGTGAATGCATTTCCCTGTGAAACCACAGTTAGAAATGTCTATATTTTCATTACAAACATCTGATATTTTTAAATTAATTCATTTGTTTTGGCTGCAGGTGCTCTGCACGTTAAAAATTATTAATAAAATACACAAAAAATTAGAAAACATTGGTTAAAATAAATGTAACCTAAATTCGTTGGCAATATTATTCGGATATGCTGACATTCGACTATAAAAATGTTTGAAGTCAGTGACTGACATTTAATTTACAGAGATAATAATTCTCGGCAGCGATCTTTGTTTGGTATCCGCAATTTTTTAAACAGCATTACCCCTTCCGAGGATCAATATTGTAAAAACAGAACACCAGTACATGTTGAGCAACCTTAATTTAAGCATATTAAACCAAGTGCAAACTTTCCTCGGTTTAAAATTTTTTTCAGGCTGTAAAAACCGGATTTTCTTGAAACTTAAAAGATTATATAAATTGCAGCATTATTCATAACAACTCTAGTATACGAGCACACATACTCTAATTCAGGATAAAAATATTAATTGGCTAAAACATTAAGCAAATTCTAATTTTAATTTAATTGTCTTAATATAGTACGCAACTTTTTCTCAACTTGAAAAATATGAGAGTCATGCAGAATCTTGTCTTCATTTTGGTGGCCATCCCGAATTCTATTGGTAAATATAGCAATACATCATACCTATAATCTTCAGTAAGGGGCCCCATATATAATGCAAGGGACAATGTCTTTCGGTGGATGTAGTTACAAATTGGTAATTTTTTAGATTTTAAGAGCCCAATAAAAAATCCATAAAAAAATGTCAACAAAAAAATGGGCAGTTTTGACGCTATACGGCGCCAAGCGCTCAAACCCAGTTCATAATATATATCCGTTTAGCATTAAAAGCACAAATTAAGATAAAATCAGTCTCACGCATAAAAATGTGGTAAACATTACGTCCATCTCATAAAGCGATCATCTTGTAACGAACGAACGCTAAGCGCTCCATATTTTTAATCAATAGCAAGACTCACTATATCAAGCCAATCATAAGAATCGACCTCTTTTTGCAACGCCTGAAAGCTAAGCGCTCAATATTTGAAAATAACTGCAACGCTCACTATTTCAAGGCAGAAAAGGTTATCAAATAAGGTTAGCATCAAGTTCGCTTGTTCGAATCATATACATCGTTCACACGAACGCTAAGCGCTAAATATTTTGGATGAACTACAACACACACTCTTTCAGGACAACGATGGTTCTAAAATAGGGTCTTAATCATGTGCAATGGTCTCAATCATATGTACATATTTAACTCTTCTCGCAACGGTCGAACGCTAAGCGCTCAATACGGTTAATCAACTATAACACTCACTGTTTCTGGGCAGCAATGTTTTTGAAATAAGTTCATAATAATGTGCAATTGTCTCAATCATATATATCGGCGTCTTCTCGAAACGGCGGAGCGCGAAGCTTGCATCGTTTTATCGTAGCTGATACATTTACAACTTTGAGTGGAGAAAGCATGCAAAGTGAGTTCAGTTTGATTGGAGGTAATGCCAATTATATAAATCCCCTGCTTCTCGCAACTTCGTATCGCGAAGCGTTCAATATTTGGAATTAAGTTCAACAATCACATTTTCAGAGCAGCAATGCTTCTAAAATAGGATCATTATCAAGTGCGTTTCTGTCAATCATATACACCTTCCACTTCTCGCAACGACTGCACTTCATCTTGACCTTATTTTATCACCGATGCAGCCTTGAAGTAGTGACTGTTGCAGTTAATTCGAAATATTGAGCGCTTCGCGTTCAAGCATTGTGAGAAGTGGGCAATATATATGATTCGAACAATCGAACATGATCCTCACATCATCTGATAACCTTTTCTGTCCTGAAATAGTTAGTGTTGCAGTTATTTTTAAATATGGAGCGCTTTGCGTTTGAACGTTTCGAAAAGGAGGCGATTCTTATAATTGACATTATCGCACTTGATACTAGCCTTATTTTATCACCGTTGCCGCCTTAAAACAGTGAGTGTCGCAGTTAATTAAAAATAATGAGCGCTTAGCGTTAGTCCGCTAAGAGAAGCGCGCTGGGTGAGACAGACGCAATGTTTACCACATTTTAATGCGTGATACTGATTTTGTCGTTTTTTGCTTTTATTCTAAACGGATATATTTTATGCTCTAATTTTGAGCGCTTGGCAACATGTTGCGTCAAAACTGTTTATTTTGTTGGATTTTTTGTGGGTATTTCATTGGGCCCTTATAACCTACAAAAATTACAAGGTTTTACCCAAATCCACCTAAAGACATTTTCCCATGTAATCCGTGCCTGGTCTTTTGTAAGTTTTACACAAATAAAAATTTATCCGTCTAAAACGCATCTTATAACATTGTCTTTTTTTCAAAAACTATCTGCAAAATGTTTAATTTTAAGATTCGGATGCAATAACGACACTTAAGCTACTCAAAATGTATACAATTATAAAAAATTTAAAAAGCAGGAATTGGAAGCTTATCTTTTTATATCATAAAAAGATCATGCCGCCATCAGTGTAGCTAATTTGGAACATATGTTAGCAAAAAATTCAGTTTATCAGTATACGTAAAAATTGAATGTGAAATTATTGGAACATATGTTGGAATAATATCAGTTCATGCTGCAATAAAGATTGATAAACAAATATTTTACTTTCAACGCAAATCGTTTCCCTCCATAGGTCAGGAAAAGTTACACTTTGTTACAACTCTGTATTACAGCAACAACCTCGGCTTTAACTTAAATACATATTTTTCCAAAATTTGACATTAAGTCGTTATGTGTACCTAAAAATTCGAGATATTGGATACATAATTTAAATTAATAAAGTTTTAACCGAAATTTTTTCCAACATATGCTCTAAAACTTGCGCATTAAATCTTTACGTATATATGGCAAAATACTTTGTGTCCAAAGTTCCTTGCGAAATTGTTTCCAGCGTACGATTTAAAGAACACATGAAAATAGTTTTTCAAAAAATACTTTATCCATCATGACTTATGTTCAAAGGAAGGACACTAGGCTCGAGCCTAGTGTGCGACAATCCTGATTTTGGATAATCCTGATTTCGAACCAATAGTACTATAGGTCGTTGAGAAATTTTATTATTAAAAATCCTTATATATATTTGTCCAGAATCATCTAATGAACCGCCAAGTAAAAATATACCGCCTTCAAAGTCCCCGCTGCCAACACCAAATCACCCACTATACTATGGTGGACGTCCGTATATACTAGTCATTGATGGGATAATTCAACGAGATCCTCAACCAGGTAATTTTAAAACTGGAATGAAATCTAGCACAAATATAGAATTTTTTCTATGACATCTAGTTTCCGTCCTAATTATAGAGTGTTTTACGAAAGGCTGCCCAGATATCAGGGGACAGTGTAACATTTAGATAACGTTCCCCTCATCCAACAAAAAAACCACCTTTCTTTCGGAAAAAGAATTAACATTAAATCCAGTGCAATAAAGAATGTATCTAAAATAAAATAAATATAACTCGGTTTTTGGCATGCCAATAATAGGGCTATGGTGCCAAGCATTTGTGCTCTTACCTTATGGTTTCAACTCGATTACTCACGCTCTTTCCAATGAGCATTAAATTTTTGGATACATAAATATTTAACCTTAAAAAATGAAGGCTTACGTTTTCCCCTTTGACACACTTAGGATTGAGAAGTTGGATTTTAACTGTTTATTCAATAAAATAAGCGATTAGTATTTTTATAATATGCATAGCATTTGTTATACCGCTTAAATTTAGGCGACATTCAGGAACCCCCTCACTAGGCGCCAAAAAGTTATAACCAGGTCCTCATTTTGATTCGATTTAGTAGTTCTATGATTTTATTAACTCGCAAATTGTTAATAACTACATTTTTCTCACAGAATCAAGACGTGCGCCAATCGAATTTCCGAATGGTGCTTTACTGTACCGCAATATAAATGAATCTGCTATTGGAGAAGTCTACGATAATACGATTTATGAAAGAACTAGTCCCAGAATAGTAACACCTCAAGAAGATGATATAATTGTATTCGAAAGAGCTATTATTGCACAATTTAAGCGTGGGCGGTGGCACAGAGCACGAAATCAACATCAGGCAGATGCACGTTCTCGTTCAGCGGGTAATTTAAAATTTTGTTTTCACTATAGAGAGCAATACACTCCCCAAAAGTTTCCATTTCCGAAAAAAGAACATCTGTACCTTTTTGTTTTTTGACATTCGAATATTAACACGTGTCACTGGGCACTTTAAAATCCCGTTAAAATAACATGGCGAAATTTTTAATTTTTGAAAAATTGAAATCATGTTCCAGGGTTTGATCCCAACGTACCAAACTTTTTTGGGATTCGTGAGGAGTATTAACGAAATAAAACCATACTAATAAATTTTAATTCCACCCATCCTCACCCTCTGCGCAGCCCTTAAAAAATTAAAAAAACTACATTCTTCGTACTATTCTTACTTTTTAGCAATTTCCGTCGTCTTTTCCATACAATAATTACTAATGGACAATTTAAATGTTTAACATGACTTTTTAAATATTTTGTCACTGTTTGGAGTATTACATTTGTTTAAAAAACATTATTTAATTATTTGAACAATTATTAAATGTTTATTTTCAACATTTTAAAAACTGTGCCAGAGATGTCCACTTTTTTCAAATTGGTATCCTATGCTACTTTATGTTGAACAATTTCATAATTCTGATACATTTCTTCGAATGTTTAAGAAATTTCTATTGGCTAAACAATTTTTATTTTCTCTAACAGTTATTTTTGATAACTAAAAGAATGAAATAAAATAGAACACATACAATTAATTACGATGCTTAAAGAGTTTTTAGAAAAGTGATCATATAAACAAGTTATATTTATGCAAACAGTTAAAAAGGGGTTAATGTATTCTTTCTATACAGTCAGAAACATAATTATATGGGTTCTATTTTGTTTTATTTTTTTAGTTATTTAAAAAAATTGCTTCAGCAAATAAATATTGGTTAAACAAATAGACATTTATTAAACTTTAAAAGAAATGTATCAAAATTATGTAATGGAGGGGCCGGATTCTATAAGGGGCTTAGCGCGTGACCTTTCCGACAATTTTTAAGACGAATATGATGGTATTTTTCTTAACTCCCTTTTTTGAATTTCAAAAATCGATCATCTGTAAGTCACATTTCGGAAAGGTCACGCGCTAAACCCCTTATAGAATCCGGCCTCTCAATTATTCAACAAAACGTAGCATAGGATACTAATTTGAAAAGAATGTTGTTATCTTTGGCTCAATTTTTAGAAAATTTGAAAATAGACAATAAATAATTTCCTAAATAATTACATAATGATTTTAAACAAAATTACTACTCTAAACTAAATTTTTTGGAAATAAATAATTGCTTAAATAATTTATATTTCTTTAAACAATTTAAAATGGTTTAACACTACTTGGCAAATATTCAAATTGTCCATTAGTAATTCTTTGTGTGAAAAAGACGACTAAAATTGCTAAAAAGTAACAATAATACTTAAAATTGTACTTTTTTGTCATATATGGGGCGCTGTGGGGAGGGTGAGGGTATGGTTTTATTTCGTAGACGAAATTGAATTTTTCGAAAATGCAAAATTTCCCCAAGTTAGTTAAATGGTATTTTGAAGTTTCCATTGGAACGTGTTAATATTCGAATTTCGAAAAAAAAATTATGAATTTTCTTTCGCTGGGAGTGGCAAGTTTTGTGGGAACATAAAATTTTTGCTGTCCCAAATTAGTTTTAAATTATATATTTTTCACCGTAAAAATGATAAAACTTTGTACGCTTCCTTGCAGAATCAAGTGAAATACGAGAGGAGAGAAATAGCACACACTACTGATGTAAGGGTGGCCTCCACCTCCTCCCAGGATGAAATAAAAATAAAACACTAAGAAATTATGTTAACCTAATATAAAAAATAAAAAGATTTAACATCGATACGAACTTTGTTAATAGTCAAATTTTAAACACTTCCATAGCCCTATCATGTTCAATATGTAAAATCCCTTATGATTTTTTCTTCATTATGAAACTAGGGGATATTGCATTTAATGCAATTTATGCATATATGCAAAATTTATCCGTGAAAAGGTCACGAACTTGTAGCTAGGGCTCGGACATGGGATAAAAATATCAAACATTAAATCCCTATTTCTATGGAAAATGTATGGATAAATTTGAGACTTTTTACGAACTGTTCGAATTTCCTACGAACAGTTCCTGAAATTCTAGACTTAAATATAAAAAGGGAGACATTTTATTTCTTCTGTTTAATTTATATTTATTTATAAATTCGCACAACTCTAAGGATTTAAACACTAATTTGTTAATCGACAGTTTCTAAACATAAAACACGAGGGTGTAAACATGCGCAGCCATCAGAACTGAAAAATATAGGTATAATAAAACTTTTAGCACTCATCCGACGATCTCAAACCACACATACGCATGCGGATACGCTCCGAGCGTATTGGGGACAGTGTGTGCGGACCACGTAAAGACAAACCTACGGCCTAGTTCCCAGATTTGTCGATCGAGCTCGTGAGTGCTCTGTGAAACTTTTCCCAATCACTCGTAATATTTTTGTAATTATTTACGGAAAAAAAGTGTTGAACGTTTTTAGACTTGTCATATCGAGTTTGTCCATTCTTTCTCAAAATTCGCAGATTATTTACGAAAATAGATCAATGTCCAATGAATTTTTCTCATATCCGAGATCTAGCTACTAGCTCGTGACTTTTTTAAGTATAAATTTTTTCCTTGTAGAACATTGTATTAGACATTTTGTCTATCAAGGCAGGGAGCCACCAAACGGAAAAAATTTGACCAGATATAAAAAAAGTGACTGTGTATAATAGGTTAAGAATTTTATTGAAAACCGGGCATTCTGTGACCCACAGCGTTTGGGCTGATTTCGAGGTTGAATTAGGCAAGGCTGAATATTTCTGTACGTATTTATTGGCCACATGAAAGCCATAATTTTAGTATAAAATGTAATACAGACTAAAGTGTCAAAGGATACCCTAAGGTATATCTGCTAAAAATTTTATTCAAAAATTTTAAAAACTGACGAACAGAGCACGATTTGAAGTGAAAAACGGATTAAAAAAGACTTTTTCAAAAAAGTAAGTTTCTTAGCTTTAATTTTTAAACTAAAAAAGTTACAACTTTTTGCCTTGAGAAAAAAAATGCGCAATCAAATTTTTTGCACGAGAAAATGTTATGTGCCCTTATTGCATCCGGACCCTCAAATGCTCCTTACCGGACGCGATTTCATTCACTAATGATCTTTAAAGGTAAGTCCGCAGGACCGCCACTTATCAGAGTGTGTTTTAATGTTTAAAACATCGAACTAATTTGTAGACCCAATAAAACCCATAAACTGATTTTTTTTATTTTTTGAATAATAAGAACTAATTAATAAGTTACAGAGAGTAGGACGATGGTCGTGGGGGCTAAAGCATAGACTTTGAACCCGCTCTGTCGGATTGCGAGTTCGATTCCCGCTTCGCAGGCCTCGTTTATTTTCAGCTAAAAGTATAATTTCCAACAAACATAGAAAAAACTGTCAAAAAAAGAGCGAAATTTTCGATCAGAGATAGAATTAACCAAGCAGCTAAATTTGCAATTAAAAAGATTAATTTTCTATCAGACAAGACAAAAATATACATTTTCAACCAAATTAATAAATTTTTAACCAAATGTCTGTTTCTAAACAATAATAAAATAGTTAATTTGCGGTTAAAAAGAACTAATTGCTAACCAGAAAAGAGCGCATTTTTATCCAGGTGGTTAAATTTGAGACAAAAACAATGAACTTTCCCAAAAAAAAATGGAATAGTTAAATTTGCAGTTCCAAAAATAAAAATAATACAAAATAGATTTTAACAAAATAGTTAAACCTTAAACAATAAAATGATTCTCAATAAAAAATTAAATGGTTTAATTTTCAGCTAAAAACTAGAATTTATCATCCAAAAATGAATTGGTCACATTTTCATTTGAGAAAAATGAATTTTAAGCTGAAACGAATTTTTAACTAAAAAAGATGAACCTTAAATAAAAGATATATAATAGTAGACTTTTATCGTGAAAGAATAAACTTTCAAAGAAAAATAGTTTCCATTAATCCAGTTCACACTCAAGCAAAAAAAGATGAAAACGGTAAGTTGCTTCCAAACATGTGAAAACAGGAATTCTCTATAAAGTAGAAATATGCAAATAGAATAATAAATCTGGAGTGTAGATGCTTTACTGGTAAAATCAGATCATTAATTTTCATTTTTTCAAGCACTTCAGAAAATTTTTATTCATAGTCTTCCTCTCCGTCTGTGATTTCACATTGTGCCTTAACCCCCATAATCTGACAATGTGAGATATTTTTTGAACCACCTCTATTTTTATTTTACGCTAAAATTCATTTAAATACGATATATTTTGATATCGAAAATGTGAAGAAATTTTACCATAGAATTCAAAATATCGATTTGATTTCAAAGCCAAATTACATTGGTGTAACTTAAAATGGAAGCCAGATACTCTTGTTGCCACCCAATTTGATAAAAGCCCCTTAAACTAGTCCCAACTCAAAGGACTTTGAAAAGTGATTTCGCTTCCCGTTTGTTGCAGAAACCAGCGAATGAATCGAAACAAAATAGTCTGTGCACTGCAAAGCCCATGCACCAGATACTAACGTGAGAAATTTAGGTTCGATTGAGGACACAATAATCCACTCTCTTTGATACTCGCGATTCTATACAGTATACAGTGATAGTGTAGGACTGTACACTTCTAGTCGTTATCGTTAACCCCATACCATCCACCATTCTACATTTGAAACCGACATCAGGAAGCAGGAAGTCGAGGACATGCCTGCAGCTGAAAGTACGAGCAGCTTCACAAAGGGCGGAGAAATAGTGTTGCTTTTCAGACTAAGTACACAAGACACATAGATACCTTCATTGACTGCAATATACAGCCTGGTGCCTCCAGCAACATTTTGTAAGAAGTAATCGGATCACTTGCTCCATCCACAAAGGTTTCAATTTAAATTATTAAATGCTATAATTTAATAGTTTCCTAATATCAATTTCAGTCATAGAGTCGAAATTTAAACGGTAGAAATTTATTTCAAATGGCTTCAAGCAATTCTTCTTAAAGAAGTAAAAGAATCATCCTCAAAAGCACGAATATTTTGCAGTAAATCTCAATGAGGTTAAAGTTTGTGACGTTTCTAACTTTGAAGATAAACTAAAATATAAAAATGTTTATTTTTGCCTAAAACATACAAGATCCAAAATTTTCTGGCGGAAAATAGTCGTATACCACCCAATTACTGATTCGCCAAAGACAAAAAACACCCCAAAACCTTTTATCTATCCAGCTCACCCTGTATCATGCCTTAGATCGAAAAAAATTCGCTAAATTTACTCTAATTCGTCAAGTCTTCGAACACAGATCAGCAGTGAGAAGATCTTTAAAACAGTCCAGACTAATCTGGAACAAAACTCCTCGAAAGCAAGAGCAAATGAAAATGTGCTGGCCTTAATATAATTGTGTAAAAATTTCTTCCAGAAAAGCCCTCATACCTATTATTTCGGCCTAGAAATTTTAGGAAAAACCAGGGGTGTTAGTTGAAGCTTGCCGCTTTTTTCAATAAAGAAAACCTTTAATCCTCAAGGGAATCTCAACAATTTTTTATTCAAAGTATTGACCATTGGATTCTACACATTTGACCGATCTTTCAGGCAAATCATGGATACCATTCCAAAAAAAACTTTTTCTCTTTCGAGGCAAACCATTCAACGAGCTTTTTTTCGACTTCTTCAAAATTGGCGAAGCGCTGCTCTGCGAGTGAGTGGGGCTAAGTCTGAAGAATACGGCGGGTGCAATAATATTTCCCAATTCAATGCTTTTAATGTGTTCTTTACCACTTTAGCGGTATGAGACGGTGCGTTGTCATGTTGTAGGATAACTTCGCCATGTCTTTGGGCCCATTCCGACCGTTTTTCGATCAACGCATGATTCAAATTGATAATTTGTTGTCGGTAGGGATCCGTATTCACCGTTTCGCCAGGTTTTAATAACTCGAAGTACACCATACCACACTGGTCCCACCAAACACAGAGCATTGTCTTACGGCCAAAGCGATTTGGCCTTGGAGTCGATGGGCCGACCT
>JAAAKG020104370.1:0-15742 GCA_010014905.2 Druon quercuslanigerum | reverse complement strand
CGCGACAATATCTAGATATTGCGAATGACTATCCTAATTTTCATTATCTAGTTTCGAATATCTAGTTTTCTCCGTGTGGCAGTGTACTATGCACTTAAATTTTTTTATTATTGCAACCATAGCATTACACATTATAGTCTAAAGCAGAATGATTTCAATTTATAGGACATATCGTTAACTCCAACTTTCACATGTAGTTAACTTCATAATAATTTACTATTAGCTCTATGAAATCTTCAATTTAATAATATTTTATTGGAATTAACAAAATAAGAAACAATAGGACATGCTTTTGACAATAGTACATGCATGTAACCGAGCGCGAAAGCGCTTTTAAAGTGTATGCATAGGTTCCCAGCGTGTGTCTCTACCTATCACTGAGGAAGAGAGATGGGAAAAATTAATGGCCTGAATCAACATATTGACACTTCCTTACAACAACTTGTGTGCTGCGATTCATGGCTCAACACAATTGCTCGAGGAAATAAACACTAAGACTTCTGAATTTGATAATAGGAATAGGAATAGCTCTCTTATCTCAAAAAGCAATCCCGCTCCAAAAATATCATGCTGTTCAAACTTGATGATACCGATAAGATAAATAAAGGACTGTTACCTAACATTCATCACATTTTCACTGAAGTGGGTATACAGATTCCGGAGTTTTCAGTCGATGATGCTTGTAGACTCGGAAAAATCAAGGACAATCGCCCCATCATTATTAAATTTATCGTTTCTAGATGGATAAAGCTTGTCTTCAGTAAAGTAATCGACTTTCAGAAACACAATATAGCCATCGCTCATGACTGCTCGAAGGAGAAGAAAGAAGAAAGAAAAATCCTGAATCATAAGGTCTGTAAGTTTCGTGACCTCGGCTTCCAGGTTACCCTAAAAGTGAAACCAATCTAGTTCGAAGAGAAACCTATGTAAATAGTGGAGGTAGATCAGATGATACACGAGCATCCAGGACAACAGGTAGCGGGGACAAATAACGGAGGCAAAAAATCCGAAAAGACGTGTGAACCAAATCTGTCCAAAAAGAAAACACTCCCGAAGTCGTCACGCCGAGACTCAATCTCCTCTCCAGGATTCTAGAAAATGAGGCAGAATAGCAGCTAGACCGCAGGGATTCTGCAGAATCTGCACCTGATGACACACCACGCACCACGCAGGGCTAGAATTGGACTACGTATTACATAGGTATAATATTAGATCCTATGCTATTGAGAAAATATCAGTATCACCCAACTACATTTTTTCCAAGTTCAATCTCGCTTGCAATGTTTTGTACTCGGTTTACGTTATGTGCCTCCCTTAGATGATTTCATTCATTACCTAGAGCATCTTAATTCCGTATTGCACCGGATTCTAATTTCATTCTTTGATTCTCAGATCTGAACCACTTTGAACCCTATTCTAGAGATTCATGAATAGACGATATCCTAGTGACTTCCCTTCAAATTGCACATTTACAGGTCCCCAAGGATCAAGTACAATAGTTCTTTTATGGTTTTCAATAAAAGGTCTTACATCTGATACCTTCACTTCCGGAGAAAGAGTTCAAGGTTCCTGGTTTACATCAGCTGTTTTTCATTCAGATTAAAGTAGATGCGTTCGTCTCTTTCATAGTGTAGAGGGATGAGGTAGCCCACATTAATTAGGGTGTCAACGACCTCAACACAGTACTAATTACGACGAATGTCGCAATGAGAAAAAACGGTTGTCCGATGCATTAAGGATTAGCAGAGAAAAAGATTTTTCAGATTAATATAAAGTAGTATATTTCTCAAAGAACTGTTATGATTTTAAAAAAAGGTGGCTCTGTGGACCCCGGTATTTATAAGCCCATCATCCTTGTTAAATGTATCACCAACATTTTCACCTATGTTATTTGCGATCGATTGGTCTTATGGGAAACTAAATTAAACCTCCATCGAATTAAACTTTAAAAGGTTTTCCCATCCATTTCGCACCATTTATTGCACAGAAAACTTCACTCTTTGTGTCTTATCACTAGAATACATAGTATTCTAAAGCACTTTTATACTTTGGCGACAACTTATATTAAAACAGGCAAGGGATCGAGCAAATTTGTCAGGGTTCCGCAGGGCGTTGTGCGTTCGCTGGCTGAATCCGGCAGGACACCGAATAACTGATCTGTCGTAGTTCTGTTTTCGAACTGATAGAGGTCTATCCGACGCGGACAGTATTGGTTCTACAGCGTACCCCCCTCTTCCCAGGTTTTCTCCCATGTGAGAGCTCAAAATCTGAAAGCATAAAATAAGGGCCATCCTATGTTACATATTTTGTGTACATTCCTGATCCTCATTTTTAGAAATACAATAAGTTTTCGCAAAAATCATTTATATAAGGAAGAAATTTTTACATTTAATTTTTACGAAATTTAAAAAAAAAACTACGAAAATTGTACGGAGAATGTACGTTTATTTTCTCACAGGTTTTCGCTGTATTCCCTTGTCGTTATAGAATTGGATTTGTGAGATCATTGCTAACACTGCCAAAACTCAAATCATTGTCGTTACTATACCTTTGAAGAAAATCGTAAAATTAATGAGTATTCGTGATCGCATGATCGTTTCCGGGACAATGTCAGGATTCTCCGAGGTTCCTGTACAGGAAGTTTCAGTTAGGCTTTTTTTTTAATTTAAAAGAAAGAGTGCTGATCATACGATTTAAAGAATGTAACGTTCCTTGAGTATGATTTTCAACATTGTTAAATAAATCTATACTTTATGAGAGAAATAATACCTCATACATACAGTAACAATCATTTTCTCAATTTTTCAAAAAATGGATTTTTATCGCTTTATTCGCTTGCTCCTCATTTACCTCACTTAAAAAAGAAAATTTATGGAACGAAAATTTCTTTAAAAAATTTTAATTCGGACTCAGAAAAAAGAAATTTTTAAAAATCCCTCTTTTATGTCAGAATTCAGTACAATTTGGAAGTTCCCACTTCTAAATATTGCCCACATAACTTCAATAAGAATACAAGAAATAAAATTGTTTTCCTGCTTATAAACGCCTGCAATGTGTATTTTGTATATTATTTGTTTATGAATTATACTAATTTCATTTTATCGCATAATTTTATCAAATAATACCATTTGCAATATAATTTTAACAAGACTAGACGAAAGAACGATTTTTTTTGCCTATGAATGTCTAGAACGTACATTTGTTTCCTAAATTTTTTATAATATAAATAAATTAGAAGAAAAAACTATTTCTTTGTCTTTTAAAGGGCCTTATATTTGAATCGGCTTTTGTTATTTTTTTATAAAATAAACAAATATTAATTCAGAGCAATTTTTTTTTTGAAAACATGTACAATATAATTTCAGCAAGGATGGAAGAAAACTATTACTTTTCGTTTAAAAACGCCTAAATTTGCCTTTTTTCGTATAATTTGTTTATAAAATTGACAAATAATAATATATTCAAAAAAAAATCAGAAAAAATCGTTGGGAATATAATTTCAACAATATTAGAAGAGAAATTGATTTCGTTACGCTTAAAAACGCCTAGAATGTGCATTTATTTACATAATTTCTTAATAAAATGAATAAATATTGACGAATGCTAAAATATTTTCAGAATACATAATTGGTAATATAATGACATCAAGATTAGGAGAAAAACCGATCAGCTTCTGCCTATTCATGCCTGCAATGTACACTTGTTTATATAATTTTTTTTCAGAAATAATTAATAATATTAATTCTACAATTTATATCGCCCCGTATTCCTAACGAGAAAAGCAAGACATTTTAGAGGAGAAATATACTCTGAATACGAATATGCATAATGTCCATCATTCGTTAATAAGATTTTCTTATAACAATTTATATAACTTTCTTATACCTTTGTGCATGAATTTCAAGTGAAAGAATGTATGACAAAAATTGTGTCTAGGAGATGAAAAGTCAAATGAAAAACCTAAACTTTTGCCGTTGTTTTCATTAGCATAAAAATGTAATCAACAAAAACATAAAAAATTTACTATTAAAGTTTTTGGTAAAATGTAGTCTCGAATTAAATAAAAATAAAATCGGGGCATCATTGCGTTTTAAATGTAATGATGGGCCTCGCTTTTTGAGTTCACCCCACTGTGCGTTGGTATAATATTTCAGATAAACTAAGGTTAACCTATTTTATACACGAGTATGCTTTATTAGAAGATATTAAATCGCTTAAGTATCACTATTATTTATTATTATTTACACTATTATTTATTGCGTCGTTTATTGCCATATCATGTACTTTCAAAAAGGGTGCTAAAATATTGTCATAAATTTTTCCCACCTTATACTCCATTTTTATCGCTCCTAGTATATAAAACTATTATTTTTTCCGTAATTTAAGAATGCCAATGTTTTCGTTCCTTTTAAACTAATACCTTGATTTTTTTTGCAACATTGCACTCATAATTGCTAAAGATGTCATGGAATAAAGTTCATGCATTTAGGTATTTACATTAACATGGTAAATAAATACATTTAAACAAAGTGCTTCAGATAAAAGTTACACTTTTCACTACCTATATTATCGTCGAATTTTCGAAACCTTTCACTTTTATTGGAAACTTATACATTACAAATAGTTCCGCCTGGCCGAGTAGTCACTCTTTTGTTTTAAACTTTTTGTCCTCAGATGAATATTAAAGTAGAAAATGACACATTTCAATTTTTCTAACAATTTCGTTTTAAATGCTCATTTCCTGCATTAAAAATTAAGTTAATCAAAAACTGGCTGAGGAACTCTTTGTTCGTAAACAAATACCGTAGGCGACGGTAAAAGAAAAATGATAAAACTCTTAAAATTGTAGCGGATTATTTGATTAATTAAAAAAATTCAAATGCGATTATCTCAAAATTGACCTATATCTAGAAGACACACACCTCGAAGTCTACATCTGATTCCTAGAGTACAGTTACAAATATGGAAATTAGTTAAATTAAGGATGGAAAGTTTATAAGGTAGTTGGCGGTTTCAACTACCTTTTCCGAATGAAGGGTTAACCCACTTCTCATGGAAACTGAGTGCCTTTTTTAATGTCACAAGATGGGTTTAATGTCTTTCTCTAATAAAAGTAAAATTATCAATACTCTGAGGATTAGGAGGAGGATTTTTTCAAATTTTATGAGCGTGAATTCCACTGAAATAAAAGAGTTTTTGATGCCTACACTGATTAAACCTAGAATTTACTGGTCATAATTATCTATAATATAAACATTTATTACTGGGCACCGTTGTAATTTCCTATTCAAAATATAATGGAAAAATCTCGATTTTTTAGAAATTGTATGCACGCTTCATGTTTTAAAGACAGCTTAAAATTTGATTGATAGTAAAGAATGCTTGATGGATTAGGTTTTTAAGATTTAGGAGACATCTTCCATAGTTTTTCATATATTGAATCTAAGTCTGGCCACGAAGTTTCCATCAGTTTAGATTTTTTCAAGTTTTGGTTTTTGAGCTTTGGTGAATGGAATTAAGCGTGCGTGGATACAGAAAGGGCAGTGAGTGCGGAGATCAGATGGAAAGGAAGAAAAGTGAGTGAAGGCAACGGTGTTAAGGATGAAAGTAAGTTGTGTGAAGCAGAAATTGCAGAGTGAGAAGTTCTTGAAGTCAGGAGTAGTGAAAATAGCAGCTGGACAAGGGGGAGAAGAGGTAGGCGAGAAAAGTGAGAAACGGCACGGAACACTGGGTAAGGTAGGATGCTAACTGCACGACGTCCACAAACTGTCGGGAGAGGGCAGCACTTACTGGACGATGTAACGACCCCCCCCCCCTCCAAAAATTCCAAATTACTCCATCGTCAATTCCTTCTGGGTGATAAAAGTTTATTTAAAATATAAGGAAATCCGCTTAATTTATTAATGAAGAAAGAAAAGAAATGAAAGGATATAACTCAAAAGAAATGATAGAACTTGAATCTGTTGCAAATGATATGGATTATATTTATATAACTCAAATACTACAATTTTACAAGGCCAATATTTATAAATCGAAATCAAAATTATCAAAGCTTCCGTGTCTCGAGGTGCACAAGTTCTGATCTTGAAAATCGACGAAGTCTGCGGGATGCTGGATCGCGCAACGATCCATACATGTCACGTGCAGTCCTAATCTCACTCATTCCCATACATTAAACCAATCAAAACTCAAATTTGTACCCCCAAACAAGCTAGAGCATGATCAAATGTTTTTGTCAAATGGTCAAACAAACCCAAGACAAGGCACTTGTGGAAAAAGTGCCATTAGGCACGTTTCGCTAATTTAGGTTAAAATCTAGTTTCATGCTTCACTATCCAAAATGTCAAATATTTGATAGCAATAAAATTATTTGTTTCTTTTTAGAAATCCATTACCTATAAAAAAAACTCTAATTAAATTCTAGCTCAAACTAGTTATTAAAAATATTCTCTTTATTTGTTTGATCTTCCTGAACAAAATTTTGAAAGTAACTTTAATCACGCTCTTTCGGTTCTCATTTCCGCATTCCGAAGTAGGCTAAACGTAAAACCTGTCACTACAATCATTAAATTCAAAACACGAGCAAAAAATAAAAATTAATTTAAGTTATTCATTAAATTAATAAATTCCTTATGCTACTGAGTGAGTTCGCTCTCTGAAAACCCAAGTCTTTCTTGAAATATAGATTCTCAACCTTCAAAATTTACTTATGTAAGTAATTATATTATTTATTTTGTTCAAAAATAATTTTGCCTTATTTTTACTTTCAAATGGTTCGCACTTTTTGTAATGGTGCCGCTTTTCTGGCGGTCAACTCAAGTATTAGTGAACAATCACCGATTGTTATTTTTTCCCCCATAAAGACAAGTCACATCATAACTTAGCTTTTATTAAATAATCGTTAATATTATTTTTACCTTTATTTAAAATGTGAATATATCAGGGTTCAGTTTAAAATTCCCACAGTTCGATTTTATGTTGGTGGCTATTGGAAGTATGTACTCCAGGTAGATACCTCATTTGTTGGAGCATGCGCTAATATTCAGGACTTACTCGATGATTTCATAACCTATCCTAACAGTGAGTGTACACAATGTGACAGTTTAATATAAACAAATAGACACTATTAGATAAGAGGATTAAAGAATTTTGATTTTATGGTAAGTAAAAGAAAATATATATGTATTTTAATGTTAATAATAAGTATTAACTTTCAAACTTGAAACAAAACTTTTCCTTAAAAAAAAAAATAATAATAATCTAATAATGTCTATATTTGTTCTCTTATTCAGCTAGTAAATATAATTTTCCTACTTCCTTTTTAATTACGCCGGTGGATTCGTGGACCGAAGTATTAAAGGAAAACATAGCGTATAGCAACCACAAATCCCAGTCCGATTTTCCACAATAATGGCGAAAATATTCCACAAAAGTGTGGTGACTCCGCCCAAGAGCTCCCAGAGATTCTGGATGGTCAGCAGAAGATTTAAGCTGAGTAAATTAAAAAATTTCTGCAAAACCTGCCATAATTTCGTCGCTCATAAATTGCGGTCCCTGATCTGTCTAAATTAATTCCAGGCATCCAAAGCAGCATATAAAATGCTCAACAAGAGCAACCGCAATTGTAGAAGCATCTATGTTTTCCAACGAAATTGCACCAGAATATTTAAATAAAAAATCTTGCCATGTTAACATATATTTGTTTTTTAAATCAGATTCAGGTTAAGAACCTACAAAATCAGCACATAGGCAGCTTTGTTTGTATTTGAATCAACTTCTTCTTTTGACAAGAATCACAAGTTTTAACATATTTCTGAAAATCTTCTTTTAACCTCCTACTCCCTCATGACCACCTGTTACAGAATCATGACTCTCCTTAATAATTTTTAAGATCTATCACACTTTGGTCGGTTTGTTACTTCTCCCGTAAAAACAGTGATTTGACAGCTTCCTTTGTATTCTAACCGAACCATTTCCTTTAAAAAATACTAAAAGATTGTATTTTTAACTCAATAATTACTTCTTTTAAAGTTGAAACAGCTTCAAAGGGGTACTTCATGGCTTAATAAAACAAAATCTGGCGCAGGGCGCCGTGCGTGTATTGCGTATAGCGCATAACATGACCTCGAGGAAAAAAATGTTTAAAAAATTTCAATATTTTTTCTGAGTTTATGTTTTAGAGATACACCTCTGGTTTTTTTTGTTGAAAAAATGCACTTATTGTCTACTTCAACATATATTTCACCCAAATTGTTGGTGGGGGTACTTAATGGCTTAAAAAATAAAAATCTCGCGCGGGATACCGTGCGTGTATGTAGCGCAGCCTGCGATTCTAGCCCGGCTTGTGTGATACCATTATTTTGATTTCGTTATTCACTTGTTTCGAGGTGACTGTCAAATAATTCCCCGACATCATACTACCTGTCAGTACACTAACTTTCTGATTCCGCGATTCACTTGCTTTGAACAGATCGTCAAATATTCTCATGGAATCTTGCTGCCTGCCACGATACTAACTTTCTGGATTCATTATTCACTTGCTTTGAACAAAACTTGATCATCATCTGTCATCAGTAATAATTGTACTACATGCTTGTGCTTTAAAATACCTCATTCTTTGATTAAAAATTTTTTCTCTCTCATTAAACCGCACAATAGTTGTTAATCACATTTTATACCACAATTGTCGACTCTCTATTTTTAAACAAAATTCTAATAGATTCTCTAAATCTGACGAGGAGAACACCTCTCCTTCCGACAATGACTCAATTAATAATGATCCAACGTTTGAAATTAAACTGAAATCAAATGTCGAAATTCCTGATGTTGAACACGGACTGTTGCAACTCGAAAATATTGTTTTATCTGCTTCTCCACGACGAATTCAACTACAATCCCTGAAGAAGCTCGAGTGCAGTCTTACATTAAGAAGGAAGTATACATACCACAAAGAAATCGGTGCTGTCGAGCTCATATCATCCAAAATCGTATATTTGTTGAAGATCTTAGTTTCTTGAAGGTGCATTCTAACACATCAAGCATCACTGCATTAGAGTTGTCCAAAGTAATGGAAACCCTTTCTATAAGGTGTGGTTCAAGTTTATCCGATAAAGTAGGTGAATATAGTCTTTCCGAAAAACAATTAGAAGAATTGACAGGGTTACATAGGGAACAACTCAATGCTCTTAAAGAGATATTGATCTCGCTCCGAAATAGCCTATACCGTTCGGTCACTCAAGCACTCGTAGTCTTTTTGTTCAAATTACGTACTGTGAACTCTAATAAAATGCTTTCTTTTATCTTACAGTTATAAAATGAACATGATGTATCCGATTATGCTGCCACTGTAATGACATCTTTTGAAAATGACGTTTTGCCACATCGCTTTGGTTTACGTTCTCTTAAAAGAAATAATCTTATTTAAGATCATATAACTGATATGACAAAAAAATTGTTTGACATCGACGATCAATTATTTTTAATTTGTGTTGGAACTTACGCTAGAGATCAAAAGAGCACTAATAATGAATATCAGAGGAAATCTTACTCTGGGCAGAAAAAAGTTCCTCTCTGCGATCCTTTCACTACTTGCACAACTGACGGCTACATTGATGCAATGCTTGGACTATACTTTGCCAATCAAAATGATTTTGAAATTCTAAATAGTGTTAATGAGGATCCAAATGGCACCCTGAATGGTGAGAGGCAAGGGGACTGACCGTAATTAAGCACCCCAAATGGAGTCCGAAAACGTAGAGCAACCTCCTCATCTTTCACATACTCAATTCTTAGATAACCATCTGTATCGACCATTTCCGTTAAATATTAGACAGATTGAGCAAGTTTGTATGTTACAGTGAACAAGATTTTTACATCTCTTTCAGTCATTTGCGGAAAATGTAAAATGTTGTCTAATGTAACACTTTTGAAAGGAAGTTTCCGACGAAGGCATCCTTTTTCTTGTACCTCAGTAGCTAAAGTATTCTGCACATATCTTTGAATATTTATTCTGTGCAAAATATCATAAATAGTGTCTACATCAGATTGAAGTCTTTTCCCGAAAGTGTTATTGAGAAACGACGCGATTCTGAAGTATGGTCCAACTTTCAGTATCAGTTTGTTATCAATTTTGTGATACAAAAGGCGACATTTTTGTTGGAGTACACCATGCACAGATTCCACTGCCCACCGTATTCTTTCAAAGCAGGAATTAAAACTTTAAAATTCTCTTGCTTTAACTTTTCTTTTATATCTCGAAAACCACCACCAAGAAAAAAATATCACCTTTTTTCCAGAATTTACGCAAACCATTTGGATCCAATAAACAATAACAGCATTTTTTACTAAAAAAACTAGAGGTGTATCTCTAAAAACATAACCTAAAAAAAATGGTATACATTTTTTAAACATTTTTTGCCCCTATATTTTGTTTTCAAAAATTCATAATTTTTTTTCTAATTAGTCTTACGGATGAATATAACATATATTTCGATCATCAAAATCAGTTGAGTAGTTTTAGAGAAAAATCACTTTTTTTTATATTACTGTCCTTGTTCATAACTCCCTTAACAATAAAAATGTTAAGTTATCCTTTAGAGGAATTTTATTTCACATCAAACCTGAGGTAAGAAGGTAACTGATAGAGCAGGCCCCCTTATAAGAAGTAAAAATATATCGAATAAGGCTAAAATGGCAATACATAATTCCATATTTGTACCAACTGTACTATACGGCAGCGAGACATAGACATATAAAGAAAAAGATAAGATAAGAGTAAAATTAACGCGATCGGCATGAGATTCCTGCGCATAATATGCGGAAAAACTCTGATTGACAAAGTAAGTAACGAGATAATCTTTAAAGAATGTGGTGCGGAAGAAACGCTAGTTGACACATGGGAAAGAAGTCGGTTAAGATGGTTCGGGAATGTTGAGAGAATGAAGGATGGACGACTAACGAAACAAGTATATCAAGGTAAAGTGAATGGCAGCTTGCCCAGAGGCAGACCGCGGAAAGAATGGTTAGAATGTGTGAATGAGACCCTAATTAGAAGGGACATAAGAAGCCATAGAAACGCGAGAACCTGCATGAAAAAATGCATGGATGTTAAAAAGGCTAGAGAAGCATGCCAGGACAAAAAAATGTGGCGCAAAACAGATCTTCACTTGGAGTGATTGCTAGAGAGATTGATCAGGAACCTGGGTCGGAGCAGTGTTGCGGAATGAACGTGTTATTTAAATGAATAACACGAAAATTCTAGATCAATCTAAAAATTCTATAACGACTTCCCTCCCCACCGAGTGAGTCACGCCTACTCCGAAAGGGAGACGGCTTAATGGTGTGATAATAATAATAATAACAATCAATGCCCATCTATAGTGGTTATATGCACTTGATACGTGTACCTGTCCAATTTCTACCTTTTCATTTTTCAAGTCTTGCAATTTCAGTAAATTGTTATTTATTAAATCTCGAACCACAGGAGTAGTAAATATGTGATCACAAGACACAAAAGTTATCAAATGATCTTCTCTCATCCATAATTTTTCTCAACTCATTTTAAATAAAGGATTCAATAAATCCCTGTAACTTTGAGAATTCTCCCCTTGCTTAGGCATCTCATGGACTACCTCTGCTTCATTGTTCGTGCCTTCCTCTGTTCCGAAACCCTCAAATTCGCCTAACATGGTTTTTTTCACTCAAATATTCTTCCTCATTAATTACCAACCCCCTTTTTGACCCGCGTGCGCATTTCTTATGGCCAGGAAATGAAATTCCTTTTTTTTACTTCCTTCCGAGGTATAGTAGTCCGATCTCGGCATTACCAGACCGACGCTACCGTCCTCAACTACCCTAGAAATATTTTCTGAATCCACTAAAAAATTAGCGATCAATTTGATATTAATCGCTTTAAAAGGGTGTCTCACAGGACCTGTCTTCTGATCTTAACCTAGGTATTCAAAAAGGTGTCTCACACGACCACCTTCCTGATCTTGACTTCTTCTAATTCAAACCCTTGGTCATTAGCCTGATAGACCTCCTGCGAGACCCCAGACCGAATGACCACACCAATCCTGGTGTCAAATTCCAACCCCTCGGCACCCACTTTTGTGCCGGTACCAATCCTGGTACAAAAATGATTTTTTTTTTATTTTCATTCCCTTCATTTACAGATGAAAGAAAGAACAACCTTTCTACTGGAAATTCATGATCCCAAACTTCATCCTCCAGAGGAGGAGTTCCAGCACGAGTAAGGGCGTTCACTTCCCCAAAGCATCGATCCTCCTTCTCCAAGATTTCTGAATCTATATCCATATTATCATCTCTCACTAACTCGACTACCGGGTTTCGCGATAATGCATCTGCATTCGAGCTTGATCTCCCTGGTTTATGTTGAACGTTAAATTCATATTCCCTTAACTTTACCTTCCATCTTGCCAATCTAGATCCTAAAGTAGGATTATTTAAATGGCGCAACCACACTAAAGGACGATGGTCCGTAACTAATGTAAATTTCCGACCATAAATATAAGAACAAAGTGAGTCACAGCAAAGATAACCGCAAGTTATTCTTTTTCCGTAACGTTATACTTCAACTGGGCCCCTTGAAAAGCTTACGAAACATAAGCTATTAGCA
Organism: Druon quercuslanigerum; assembly: GCA_010014905.2. NCBI lineage: Eukaryota > Metazoa > Arthropoda > Insecta > Hymenoptera > Cynipidae > Druon > Druon quercuslanigerum. The sequence continues at coordinate 3,105 of JAAAKG020104370.1, read as the reverse complement.
AATCCTTACCCATAGGACCCTGACTAAAAACAGCCCCCAGAGCATATGCAGATGCATCAGTGGTTATTATAAATGGTTGCGTAAAATCAGGATACTGCAATAGTGGTTCTGAACGTAAAATATCTTTTAATTTATCGAAAGCTTCCTGGGCATCACAGGTCCAATTAAATACAACTCCCTTTTTTAGAAGAATGTTTAAAGGTTTAGCAATTATAGCAAATCCTAATACAAAACGTCTATAGTATCCTGCTAACCCTAAAAACTGCTTAACATTTTTTTTACACTAAGGTTGAGGAAATTGTCTAACGGCTTTTAACTTCTTAGGATCTGGCTTTACAACGCTCTTGAGATTTTATATGCATATTCGCGGTTTTAAGACATACTAATAGTTTTTCCAATTTTTCGCTATGATTTTTTAATGATTTCGCATAAATTACATTATCGTCCATGTATACGAACAACTCTATACCCTGGAATCCAGACTTGACTCTGTCCATCAACTTCCGAAAGGTAGCAAGAGCATTCTTCATACCAAATGGCATTCTATTAAATTTATAATGGCCAAATGGGGTGGAGAAGGCAGTTTTGTATCTGTCAGTAGGTTCGACTTCAATTTAATGAAAACCCTGCAAAAGGCAAAGGACTGTGAAATATTTAGCACCCCGTAATTGATCACGAATATCTACAATGTTTGGGAGACAGTAAGCATCCCCTATGTTTTTTTCGTTCAAACCCATGTAATCTATTACTATTCGCCATCTTTTATTGCCTTGAGGGTTAGGTTTTTTGCGTACCACCCAAACAGGTGAATTATATGGAGGACTTGAAGGTAAAATCGATCCGTTTTTCAATAGATATTTAGTTCCTTTAGCTATAAGCTCCTTATGAATAGATGGGTGGCGGTATCCTGTCTTAAATACAGGCATATCATCAGTTAACACTACTCGGTGTTTTATAGCATATTAGTACTTCCAAAATGATCCCCTTCTAAATGAAACTGCTGAGGATACTTTGAAATAAGACCAACCAGCACACCCCTTTCTTCCTTGTTTAAATATGATAAATCTAAGGCATCGACCAGTCGACTCAACCGTTTTTCATCTAAATTTTGCTTATTCTCAAATGTATTAATAGATACTTCAGAAAGAGTTCCTGGAAAATCGTATTCTTCTAGCGCTACTGGGGGGTAATGTGAGTACTACTTCTCTAGTGGTAGTATTAACGCATAACAAAGAAATTTTATTTTCATTTACATTTACTAATACTTCACCCATATATATTCCTACTCCTATGTTAATTTGCGGAAAAAATCCTTCCTCTATGACAGGATTTAAAACCTGCTATTCAATTTAATTGTTTAGTCCGTGCTTTTATTGTTAAATTTATATTTTTAAGATCCGGTGAAAAAGGAAAAGTGCCCAATGAATATGGTCATATTGTTTTTCTGTCAGCTGGATTGAGGCATCCTTAAGAAATGGCAGTCCTATTATCCCATCCGCTGGAAGAGGAAGGTCACCAGGTACCACCTGAAAGGCCCAAGGACTCCCATTAATGTTCAAAAATAACTCAACCATAGGAATCACTGACTTTACCCCTACTCCACATAGAATAAATCATGGTTTCTAATTAATAGGTTTATTCAATTTAATTTTACCCTTATGAATTATGTTTAACTCAGCTCCCGTATCAAGTAGAAAAAATTCTTTATTTTCTATCAGTTCGTTTGCATGCAAATTAATTTTTGGCGACATTTCTTGTCGTTTTGGGTCCCAATTAAATAAGACGCGTCTACTGGGTATAATTTTAGAATGAAGTTCACTGTCACACCAATCCAGTAAACTTATTACTCGTTTAAAGACGCCATTTTTCTGTTTTGTTATTTTCTACTTTTTTTGCAAGTATTTTGCAATCGTCAGTAACATGGTCTTGAGCTTTACAATATTTAAAAAATTTAGACACCTTTTCCTGAATTAACATTACTGTATAATCACGAGCTATAGGACCTGGTTTTAAACATTTATAACAAATTACCCCAGAGCTACCATTCGGACATTTTCGCGCAAAGTGCCCTGGCTTGAAACACTTGCGGCAAACCAAAGGATTAGAGAGGTTCGGTTTTACACAACCCCTCTCGTGGTGGCCCGGCTTGTTCTACCGGAGACAGGTCACCATGGGAGGAGCACCATGCTGGCCGCTTCTCTCTCTCCTCCGACTGACAGCTCCACTAACCCTATATCCTGAAAGATCTCCTGAACGTCGTCCACATCCACGACCCCAATTTCTACTTATTATATATGTCCCAGTATTACCCCTATAAGCCTGAGTCTATTTCCAGAATAACTTTTATCTCCCATAACTTCATTATTCACATTTTTATTTCCCTTTTCAGGTTTCGTTCCTTTTATTAATCCCTTAATCTATTAGGGAATCAGGTATTTCCATTCTCACCCTCAACACCAAACCTGGTCTTAACCCCATAACAAATTTCTCACATGCTGTATCTCTGGCTGAATTTATTATAGAAGCAGCAAATTCCAAAGGATTCCTTTCCTCTATTAATTCAGTTATATTTTTAAAAATTGCAGTGAACCTATCTCCATATTCAATAACCGTTTCATGAAATTTTTGCGCTACCATAGGTAACATAGTATTTAGTTGACGTAAGTTCCGATTCTTTGTAAAGAGGTTTTTTAAATGCTTTAGCAACACTTCTAAAGTGTTTATATCTTTGTCGAGTAACTACTTAAGTGTGGTCTATCCTTAAATGCTATTGAATTTCTTGTATATATGCAATCCCTCACAAAACGGCTAACCGGAATATTGTTCCCATAAAAACTCTTAGGAATGAACAACCCCTAATATTAGGTCACTACTATAATTCTCCATATCACTTGTGCCCGGATATTGAATGTTATCGCCATTTAATTCCCTGGTCTCGCCACTATTGGTAAAATCTCCTTCAGGGATTTCGTTAGAATTATTTAAACTTCCGTGTTTTTCAAACATTTTTAACAAGAAATTATATATATATATATATATATATATATATAATTTTAATTTAAAAATTTATTTTCAGACTATTTAAAATTCAAAACGAGGGAGAGA
>JAAAKG020104359.1:0-15743 GCA_010014905.2 Druon quercuslanigerum | reverse complement strand
ACTCGATTTATTCCAAGGTGGGAACTTTCATGCATTGAGTTTAACTCTATTATAATAAATGTATATTATATATAATATATTATATATTTAAAATATATTATATATATATTATGTAACATAAAAATATATCATTTGAATAAATTCATATTGTTGCAATTCATAATATGCATTTGTATTGAGACATATATCTCATTTTTCAAAAAATTATTTTGTTTATTTCCTAAGATTTGTATAAAAAAATACGGATCCTAACAAAAAATTTGTAGATTTTTTTAGGTTGAACACATTTAAAAAAAAAAATTATTTTATTTTTTACGATGAAAACAAAAACTACGCATCCTATCAAAACGTAATTAATAAAAAATTAGTACATCTTTTTTTGGGTGCACAATTTTTGTCTATTCGTCCTTTTTCGCAGCTAGTGTCGTTTGTCCAAAATGTTTTATTTTTCAATTCTAATGTTGTTTTCTATATACAAAAAACAAAAACTACACTTTCGCTCAAGTAGTGATTAAAAACAAATGATCATCTCTTTTTTGGATGTTATTTTTTGCGATCAAAACTAAAACTACGCTTCCTATCAAAAGGTAATTAAGAAACACTTTGTAGATGTTTTTTGATTTCACAGTTTTGGTCTATTCATCTTTCTTCGCTGCTTGTCTCGTTTGCTCAAGCATTTTTATTTAAAAATAAAAATTTCACGTTTCACGATTAAAATAAAAACTACGCTTTCCATGAAAAAATGACGAAAAATAAATTTATACATTTTTTAGGGTGTACAACTTTTTTCCATTAATTTTTGTCGTTTCTTGCGTTGATTATTTCAAAATGTAATTTTTTTTATTTGACATGTTATTTTTTACATCAAAACAAATAACCGCATATCCCAAGCAAAACATAAATTTTCAAACGAAAAAATTTGATTTATCCTATAAAAAAGATTTGACCTTGATTTTTCATCGTTAAAATATGAGTTTTAAACCAAAATTAAATTTCCTACGAAGACACTTGAATTTTCTACCCAAAAAGATGAATTTTTAAATTTCCTACCATAAATAAGGACTTGTTAATAAATTTGATGTGTTTTAAACTAAATATTTAAATTGTTATGCAATAAAGCTGTATTTTCTACTCAAATATATGAATTTTCAAATAAAAAAGACAAATTTTCAAGAAAATACGTTTATTTTCACCAAAACAAATTTTAGTTTAACTTCTTAACATCAAAATGCAAGTTTGATGAATTTTTAACGAAACTGTTGAATTTTCAACCAAACAGTTGCACAAATTTTTATCAACTCAGTAAAATTTTAAACCAAACAGTTGCTTTTTTATCCAAATAGTTGAAATTCCTACTTATGTAGATATTTTTTTAACATAAAAAGAAAAATTTTTTAAACAAAATAGTTGAAGTTTTGTCCAAAAAAGATTTCAGTGGACTTTTCAATATGAAGATATAAATTTTAATTAACAAATTCATTAATTTATTAGGGATTTATAAGTATAGTTGAAAATTTAACTTTTTGCTTTTAGGTGAATTTTTACGTTGAAGATTCTGCTTTTTTCGTAGAAAAGTTTTTATTTTGAACTCAAGAATTTCATAGAAAGTTAAACTATTTATTTAAATAATAAAATTTTTTTTTGAACATTAAACTTTTTGGTTGAAAAATAGTTTTTCGTTGGGGTTGAATTCACTATTAAAAAATCCGACGTAGGATACGACATCGGCAATGACGTCGAAAACTAGGCAGGAAACGAAATCGGAAAAGACACCGTAAACGAGATCGGAATTTAGGACCGATTACGACGTCGTTTCCGGCGTCATTTTTGACTTCGGTTCCGATGTGAAAAGAATTTTTTGTTAATATGTACTCATAACTATGATAGCAAATAATATTACTATTTGATTACATTTATAATTTTTATTTTCATAGGAAAAACAAATATGGTTTTGAAGGATTTTCTTCAATAAATTTTTTTTTAAATTAAAAAATTCCAGCTTTAAAACCTTGGTTATTAGGGCTGCTTTGCTCTCTTACTCGATATTTTATTTAATTACATGAAAATTGTTGACGAGGTCGTAAGCTGAAGAGTGTTCTTTGTTTTGATTTATTGCGATTTTGAGGCGTTTTGTATCAATCCAATCTGGTAGGCATGCATGTTTATTGATAGCGCGTCTTTATTTGCCAGCAAATTTACGACCTTTTCTACGATTAATGGCAAACAGGCATGACAATATCTTGATACATGAATATCAGTGTAAAAAACGTTTTTAATGTTACTGAAAATTTTTTATAGTTCAATCTAGGTGAAGGATTTTATATTCACTACTTCGGGGTAGACCTCGAGGTAGAGTGCATTAAAAAAATGTTTAGATTTTCAGATGGCACATAGAAATAATGAAAAGAATGGTAATCAGGAAATTGTTCGGCAGCTGTTTACGCCTTCAAAAAAGTTCCAAAAGGTCAAAAAGTCCTAATAACCAAGATTTTGAACCTGGAATATTGTACTTTGAGAAAAAACCAATTATTGAAATAAATCCTTTAAAACCATATTTCTTTCTCTTAATGAAAATAACACATAGAAATTTAATTAAATAGTAATATTATTTGCTATCTTAGTTATAAGTGCATATTAAAAAAAATTCTTTTCACACCGGAACCGAAGTCGTCAACGACGCCGGAAACGATGTCGTCAACGACGCCGGAAACGATGTCGTAAACGACGCCGGAAACGACATCGTAATCGGTCCAAAATTCCGATCTTGTTTCAGGCGTCGTTTCCGATGTCGTTTCCGAACTCTTTTATGGTGTCGTTTCCGACCTCGCTTCATACGTAGTTTTCGGCGTCGTTACCGATGTTCGTCTATTTATATTTGAAATTAAATAATTTCTTTAAAAATTTTACAACTTTGTTGAAAATTCAGCGTTTGGTAAATTTTATTTTTATCTGAAAATTTAACTATTCCATGATTGGTTAAAACTGTATTCTGTAAATTAGAAATTCGTCTATTTGATGGAAAATTAATCTTCTTCATCGAAACCTCATCTTTTCGGTTGAAAATTGATTAATTTTGATGAAAATTTGTTTTTCTTTCTTCTGAAAAATTTATCTTTTTGTCTTAAAAATTCGAATATTTGATTAAATATTTGATTTTCGAGAATTCTGCGATTTGACTGAAAATGCTTCTTTTTATTCTTAAAATTAGTTGGTTAGAAATTCATCTTTTTAATTAGAAATTCCACTATTTGGTTATAAATTAAACTATTTTGTTAAAAATTCATGCTTTTGGATTGAAAATTCATTTTTTATGGCAGGAAAGTCATCTTTGTTGGCTGAAAATTAATATTTTTTGGTTGGAAAATAACTTTTTTGTTATAAATCCAACTTTCTTCGAAAAAATTCTCCTTTTTGTATTGAAAATTGATCTCTTGGGGTAATCAATCATTTTTGGTTAAAAATACACCAATTCTAAATTGAACTCAATACGTTATCTGCATTAATTTTATTTAAAATAATTTATAAATGTAAAATGCGTCTTTAACTGAGAGCAGTCTTACTTTCGGGGAAGGTGATAAAGCCAAAAATTGGTAACGTGATTTATGGAAGTCGATTGACCTACTAGTGAGTCTCCGATGCATTTTTCTGACAAATCAGTAGCGACTTATAAAGTTAAAAAAAAATTAGTAAAGATATATCAGCAAAACTTTTCTTTAAATTTGGAATATAACGATACCAAAGTTCAAAGGTTGTTCCTTATAACAGAAGACATTGTCCTGTGATTTTTTGTAAACAAGATTTTCGGCAAGATATAACCATAACCTTTAAAAAATGTTGAAAGTGTCCATTTTTTATTTTTTTGTGACGGGCTTTCTGATTTTATGAAAATGAGACTTTCCGTGAGATAAACAAATCAAATAAACGAATCAAATTGATCCGCTGCATATGAGGGAGCAAAGTGCTCATAAAATAAGTACAAATAAATATTTGCATTGCACTTTGCAACGGTATTCTTATATATTTCAACAATTCTTTGATACTGATCTTGATACTGACCTCATGGCGTCAAACGGACACCGGATTTGATTGCAGCGACCAATTAAACCTAATGGTACCTTGAGTTAGTTTGTTAGCGATGAATTTTGTAGGTTTGACCTTGAACTCACCTTGAACTAATCTTGATACTGACCTTATGGCGTCAAACGGACAACGGATTTGGATTCAGCGACGACTTTAAGCTGAAGGTACCCTGATTTAGTTGGCAAGCGATGTATTTTATGGGTTTGACCCTGAACTGACCTTGATTTTGACATTGATTCTGACCTGATAGTGTGAAACGGACACTGAATTCGAATTCAGCGAGCTCTTAAACCTGAAGGTACCCTGACTTAGTTGGTTAGCGATGAATTTTGTAGGTTTGTCCTTGAACTGACCTTCATCCTGACCTGATGGTGTCAAACGGACACCGGATTTGAATTAAGTGACTTCAAAAACACAAGGTACATCTAGTCCCTCTTACTTTGCATGCTTAGGGGGTTTGTGGTTCAATTAATTGCTAATTGTTTTACCGTTTTTTATTGCCTAAATGTTAACTTTTCAGTGATGGAAAACAGAAATATGTAGTTTTTTGCAAAATGTTTAAGAAAATATGTAGAATTCGGGTATGTTTTGTATTTTTACCCCTTATCCATCATTGCATAAAGAATTTTTATTTTTTGAATTAATTATGTGCAATATATGAAATATTAAGCAACATTATGCAAATGGAAGATAAAAAGGAGTGTAAAATATAGGGGTTCATTCACAAAATACGTGATGTATTTTTCAAGAACTCCTGACCCACCCCTAAACGCATCGCGTATTTTGTGAATGACCCCTAGCTGAAAATGGACTTTTTTCATTTATAGGTCAGTTTATCTCGAAATTCTGACGCATAGATAAAATTTGAACAACGTATTCGTTTTTAGAATATCAAAATCCTTCGGGGTGACATAGTGCACTCTTTGGATAAAAATTTGGTCGGTTTCTGAAATTAAAGAAAGAATACATAAAACTTTTTAATTTGCTAATAAAAAATGTTCTGTGATAAAAAAATACATAAAAGTAATATTTACGACCAATATGCCGCAGAATCCTTGATCCTCATGTAGAGTGTGGTTTTTGGGGCATGCTAGAAGGGGTTGGGGCGTCAAAATAATAAATCAATGTACACGTCACATTCGGGGAAGTGATTTTAAAAAGTGTGTGTGAATTTCATGTAAGTTTCATATTCGTATAAATGGGTCTTTCTCCATGTATTTGCGATGGGCGAATGAAGGGTCGAGTGGAACCCCCAAAACGTTGTTTGCTTGGAGAAATTCAGATTTACTTTTTTGAAGAACCAAGCGAAGTAAGTCAGTACGTCAATCTAAATTTGAACTTTGGGTTTTTTAATACCCTAGAAGATATACATACATAATTTTAGAATAATTAAGCATTAAGACATACAATATTTTTACTGTAAAGAAATACTCTTATTTAAGTTTGTTCATTTTTGAAAGATTCTTCACAGTTTTATTATCCTATCTATAATTTCAATTGCATTTTTACAATCTGATGTTTATTTTTGCCACTGTCTCTCACACTTCGCCATTCCCAAGGTTATATTCTATTGCAAGCCTGGAAATAAGAAAGCATAAAGACACTCATGTATTTTACATGGATGATCTTAAGATATATGTTAAAAATAAAGAGCAACTAGATCTAGGTCTACGAACTATCGAGAAATACACTCGCGAGATTGAAATAGAGTTTGGGTTAGAAAAATGCGCTAAGGTTTATTTGAAGCGAGGAAAGCTCAATGCCATCTCCGAAGAGCCCGAACTCATCAAAAGAAGCGCCATACGACACCTTGGCGCTGGAGAGACCTATGCATACCTGGACGTGCCACAGAGCCGCATTTAGGACGTTACATCTATAAAGGATACTCTCCGATGCATAAACAAGAGCATGCAGCTTAAGTCTTCTGTGCGGCGACTTTACATCTCAAGCCGTCAATGTGGTTACAGAATACTGAATCTTAAAATTTTTTCACAACAGGATAATTTTGAGTACATCACATACAGTCGCAAATGGACAAAACCCTCTTCTTAACATGCCCAGGAATCACGAGCAAGTGGAAAAAGAATTTTTTCTGTATAAAGCAGCGGAGGAGACAGCTGAAACACTTGGCCCTGACTTCAATATAAGAGGTGAGAAAAATGCATCAAATATTATCCATCTCAAGTGGTCACTACTGAAGGCCCGGATCAAAAAAGCACAGGAAAAAACATCCGCAAGCAGCTCCTGTACAGGAGGAGGCACGGGACCTTCTACAGAATTCTGAAGGATCAGTCCGTGTCCTATGAGGTAACGTTAGCTTTTCCGAAATCTTCCTGATAGAAGTCGGAGCCACATTCACTCGAGGCCTGACATAGTTCTCCTTGACTTTAAGAAACGAAATATGTTCGTTATTGCGTTTTCGGCACCAGCCGACAAAAACAACTCAGCTAAGCAGAATGAAAAGAAATAAAGGTATAGAGACCTGTGTTGGAGATTGCGTCTTGTCTCTGTCAGGAAATTTAAAATTATATTTGTCTGGTTTGTACAGGGAATTTTCGAGATAGAAAGCCCCACAGGATTTGAGTTCATGAGGAATTACTTGAAGGTCGATTGAGAGTATTGTACTCACGGCAAAGGGAGAAAGTCAGGTTCAGTCCAAGGGTTTAATGTCTGTCCATCTCTTGAAGAAGTGGGGAATTTAGTTATGTAAAAATATACAAAATTTAACTAGCACACAACAAAAAAGGATCAATTTTGTTTAAGATTATTTTGCTACAAGGATCATTCGACTCTCAAGATTATAATGATCTGTCCATTTGGATCAATTTGATCTTATTTTTTGGATAATTGTCAGGCTAAACAGAATGGTCGCCAATTCTTCGCGCTGGTGTCACAATGACATAACCTAAAAATTGTATCTTATTGCACGCCAGTGACAGTTACACTTAACAGGTGATATTTTCTAATGTCATATTTTATTAATTTTTTTAACTTTTCAAATACGCTGCACGATCAGAAACCATGAAATGCTTACATGTGGGCTAGGCTAAAGTAAGTAAAGCCCTTGATTTCGGTTTCATTTTTGTTGCATATCAAAATAATATTGATTTTGGTATCATTTTGAACACTCTCTTTTACTGTGAATAATTAATATTTTGGGGTTCAAAATTCAAGTGCTTTAGAAAAAAAAATTGTTTTTGGTTGATATTTTTTCTTTTCTTGACTGAAAAATCGTTTCTAGTAGAAATTTCATCTTTATGGTTAAAAGTGTAATTTTTTACTTAAAAATTAATCTGTTTTGGTTAATGATTTATTTCATTGACTTAGTTTTAATATAACTATTTTTCAGTGCATAAATAATTAAATTAGTAAAAATAATTTAGGTTATGTTATTTCAATTAGTGAGGCGTGTGGCATTGAACTGCATCAGCGAAGGGGTTTTACTGTTTAATCAATAGAACCCATTGAATGAAATTAGTAAATTTATGATTTATAAGTGCTTTCGTGGAATTTTCAAGATTCAGCGACTCATTTTTCAAGATTTTAGTCAGTGGAAATTCAATGAACTGGAAGTTGTTTTTCACTGATTTACCAATAAAAAGACGACTGGTATTTTAAGTACCCGTCACATTTCACTGATTACTAAAAATAGATTTTCATTTATTGGAATGTTGAAAAATGAGTCACGAATTCTCGGAAAAATTCCACCGAAACCACTTTAGGAGTAAGTACGTTAGTAAATTAGAAATTACCGAGAGATAAAGAATTTTCGTGTGCTCGAATCCTTGATAAATTGCTCTCTAAATTTGAATTAGTTAAAATTTTTAATAATTTCCATCAGTGGCTCAATTTTATCTATCAGGCAGTGAACACTACTGTTTCATAGTTTGAATTGAGCCTTTAATTGAAATGAGTAAACATTTTAACTGATTCAAATTTAGAGAGTGGTTTTCGTATCAGAGTCTGAAATCTAATTTTCAAATTACAAACTGAATTTCGTATATAATATAATTTATGAAAGCAAACGTGTTTTTTCGTATTGATCAGTGAATTTAGTTGGTGAAATTCAAGGCAAAAATACTGCTTTTATTTCGTAAGTGGATTTACGATATAGTGTTGAGAATAATGGACTCTGAAACGAATGTTGTCAAATGAAGCAATTTGCAACTTAAATGCAAATTTTGCCGAATTACCAGCCCTTTTATGTTAAAGGACGGAAAACGATTTTACGTTACACTCGTAACTTGGATGTGCACATTTGTCTGTTGAAATTATTCCGTCGAGTGTAATGGGTTTGTGATTGTAATTATTTTTAGAAATAAAAGGTCGATATCGTTGAGAATGCAATTAGCCCCCAGCATTTAGAGTCACAAGCAACATGGTTTACATACGCTCTGATTTAAAAAAAATGTTTAAGAACATATGTGGTTTAAAATATTTATTATTTAGAATAATTTAGGGATTGAATATCAACAATGAAATGTGTAATTTTTTAGAGAAAATTAGGGGAGATGTATTTTCCCGATTTAAGAAAAAGATTTCACACAAATTTACAAGTATTTCAGTTCTGGCGTCTATTTAAAAAAAACACCTATTTGGTGTATACTTATATAGTTTTTAAAATTAAAAGGATTGCAACGATTTGTTTAAAAATACTAAATATTCGAATTTATCAAAAAAGCCCATACTTACACTTTTTCAAAATTTTTTGTTTGATTTTTCCTTTAGTTTTACTTAAGTTAAACCATTTTTGTGGTTAGGAGAACTGTTTTTTATAACACCCAATTTTCGCATTTTTTTGGGACAAAAAAAGGGTAAACAATAATGGTAGTTTAAAAGTTTGACGCCTGAAGAAGTTCTGTAAAAATTATTTGGGAGTTCACGAAATATATTATTTCCTGTCATAAAAATTCAAATAAATTTTTTTTTCTTCAATTTTCTGAAAACTGCATGTTTTTCATTTTTATCATATTTTTCTAAAAGTTCTTACAATTTAAAATTCACAAATTATTTTGTTTTGATTATTTATAGTTAAATTCATGAAGGTTTAAAAATTCTTGTGAAATAGCTCTACTTTGAATATTATTGAAACTAAAGACCTTTCAATTGTTGATATTTATTATTAAAAATAATAAGTAATTTTGATTCTTTCAGTACATTGAACTCTTGTTTGATATTTACAGTTTTCATATATCCTTTTATGGCTACTGACGCAGACGAAACCATGCAGTAACAGTAGCGGGAGGTGGCGGAACATTTCATTTTGAAATATCCAAGCGTGGGGGACTTGCAATAAATAAGATTTAGAATAAGTGCGCATTGGAATGAGGCAGAGTTCACTCTAGTTAAGTTTTGAAGACTTACTATTGAAAACTCTTTATTTTAAAGATGAATAAATAAAAATTCTTAAATATTGATGGTTTTATATATTAAAAGTCAAGCTTTTAATTCTAAACCTTACAAAATAAAGAAATTTTGAATATAAATGATGAAAATAGCAAAATTTTCAACTTCAAAACTTCAAACTTGTATAATATTGTTGATAATTATGAACATTTTGTTTGGAAAAGTGAGTTTTGCAGAATATATTCAAACTTTTTTTATTTTAATGATTTGCCATTTGAAAGTCTTCAATTTTTGAAGCATTAAAATTAAAGATTCGATTATAACATTCGAGTTATTTTATCAGTGACTGGAAGTGTGTGAAGTTACTATTTTCTATATGATCCTGAAGTCGGATAAACATAATTTCTATGTCGATTTAACGTCATCAGACGTGGATATTCCAATAAGATTTTTTCTTAAATTTTAGAAACCAATCTGTATCAAATTAGAGGGAAAAATATAATAGTAGTATACCTTTGAAGGGCAAAAGTAGCTATCCTGAAATCTTCCTGATAGAAGTTGGAGATGGCGGATTTCATTTTGGCTTTCAAGACGGTGTCATTTTCACATAAGCATACTGTCGCCACATTCACTGTACCTTGTAAGGGAGTTGTGACGATTGTACTCGGAATATTCTGTTAAATTAATCATCCTTATCATCGGCGCTCTTGAAGGTGCCAAACTTTCACTGATAATAGTCGGAAAAGCATCCCTGCTTATGAACAATATGCTAAAACACTTGCGGGGAAAATGCAGAAGACGGTTGTCCTTGGGTCACTCCGTGTCCTCAGGGTGCACAAGACTTTTGCCGGTTCGTCGTATTGATTCCGTCACAGACTGTAACCACCTATCTCTGAAAGTAATCTGAAAGTACTCGGCTGATCATCATAATTACCATTATTTTGTGAAGTTATATTGTAAAGAGAGGCTGGAGTTTTCTAACCTCAAACCATGAAATATTTATTTCAAAACTTATATTCTAAAAATAAATAATTTCTGTGAACAATTATTCCTTTGCAAAATTGTAGTTTTAAATAATTTTAGCTCTCTTTTTTAGCCTTCTGCACGAAACTTCTTTAACTTATCCGGCTGAAGAACGAAATAAATACTGGTTCCACAGACCGATACTCCGTATGGAGGGTTACCTATTTTGTTGTACGTATTTTTGCAGTTTATTAAAGAAAGTTACAATCTTTGAGATGTATTCCTTAATTTAAAATCATATTTTAATAATTTCTGTAAAATACAATATATGTGTTCTTTTTTTCGCTTTATCTCTACGTGTTTCGGTAGCATTGAAATATTTACTTTCAGCAAAAAAGTCAAGTATCATTAACACATTCAAGTTCAATTATAGGCTTAAATTTCACTGCGTTTATACACCGGTATTGGGACTTGGAAAACCTTTGACGTCACATGTCACTCGCCAATAAAAACTCATAGAAATCACGTGGTTTTTAAGCATTTCCAAACGCCTTTTTGTTAATATTATAATCATTTAAAACGCCAAAATAACTTATTGACCTAAAATTTAAAATTAACAATATTGATACTTAGTAAATATAATTTTTTAACAAAAAAAAAAAATCGTTCAGCAATGACTATTCAAACTAAAGAATTTGCATTCAATCGATAAAAACTTCAAGTTTAAACAGAATATTATGAGATGTAAACTGAAGCAATTGCACAGTAATCCTCCGGCATCGATATGTTTGATTGAAATGGATCCAAGAACTGTTTAGATAAGTTTTTAGACAACCATTTTTAGTTCAATTTAAGGCTGATAAGGGAACGGAATATTATTGGAAACATCCTTTTTAAAGTTATGGCTGATAGTGGCCAAGGCTTTTTCAAAATATCCATGTCCATATTTACAGAAGAATATTTATCTGAATTTTAGAATGGCAATAGTGTTGAGTCCAATGTACAAGAAGATTTTGATGTACCAGCTAGGAAAAGGATATTATATTCTGAGGGTGGAAATGTTGTCAAAAAAAGTAAGTTCACAAGTGTGCGCAGATTGATAATGTTGCGATTTGTTTCCTCAATAAAGGAAAGCACTGTGCTTTTATTTAATCTGAATAATCTGAATAACATTCCATTCAAATATGTGTCAGATTTCAAACTTTTACTCATGATAAATGGCACAGGAATACATATGAAGCATGCTAACGAGTGTCACAATACAATAAATCCTCCGCTTTCCAATGAAGATTTTGACATTTGCATTTTTCGAAAATGTTTCATTCCTGAATTGCAAACTTAAGAAGGATTTGTGTAAATCATTTATTTTGGAATAGTATAGTTCCCCTCATGGGTAAAGAAAACTTTTAAAGGAATCGGATAAACTTATAAATTCAGATATTGATAAAGAAATTAGAATTCTAAATTTGGTACCTTTCCTAACTGTTTTCAAGACCATGCACAATGAGGCTAACTGTTCTTTTTTCCAGAAAAGTTCGTGAACACATGGATCATTATCTGACTGAATTACGTTAGGTTTTTAAGAGCCTGGACATTTAGGGAATATTGAAAATCATGTCCTCATAATATATATAAAGGACTATCTATGATTTTTAGGTAAAAATGGACTAGGCTTATGGTCAGAGCAAGCAGGAGAGTCAATTGACAGTAAATTTTTGAACTTCTGGGATCGATATACTCGATGGGGAAGGGAGTAGTGTGAAGAAGGGGTTTTAGAATTTTTAGATTGATCTTGAATTCTCGTATTATTTATTTAAATAACACGTTCTTCCTTCCACAAGCACCCCAAGTGAAGATCCTCACAAAGTTGTCATATGAGGGTCTAATAGCATCGAAGGTCTTTTGTTTCAGGCGTCATTCAATCTGCTAATACTTTTTTTAATAACTATTCGCTTCTATACTTTTGTGTCCTGACATAATTTTCTAGCTTCTTTAACGTCCATGCATTGTTTCATGCAGGCTCTCATGTTTCTATGGCTTCTTATGTCTCTACTAACTAAGGTCTCATTCACACATTCTAAACATTCTTTCCGCGGTCTGCCTCTGAGCACGGTACTAATTACTTTTTACCTTTATTTATGCCTCTACATGGCTCCTCATCTGTCTTCCCGTCCCTAGTAAATCAACTTGTTCAATTCTCTCATAATTTAATACAATATTGCATATTTTTTTCTCACACTTTCCTTCGAAAACCATAGTTTTTGGGTTATTTAAGTTAATTATGAGGCCCATGCTCTTCATGCTTGCAATCAGTTTATTCAACATTCTTTGCAAGTCTTCGATCGACTCTTACATGGCAACCTTATCATTTGCGAACGCTAACCCACGTACCCTTACTGTTTCGAGATCCACACCTTCTTCATCGGAAAATGTAATTCTTAAACACTTGTCCATAAATAATATAAATAGCCATAAAGACATAACACAACCTTGTCTAACGCCTTCCATAATATCGAAACAGTCACTCAATTTCTCATTTACCTCAACACTCGCTTTGCTACCCGTATATATTGTTTTTACCGCTTATAGGAGCCATCCATTTACTCCTTACTTTTTCGTCACCTCCCAAAGTTTAGTTCTATCACCTTTCAAAAGCTTTTTCTAGGTCAAGGAATGCACATAAAACTTTTTTCCTTATTTGAAACTTTTTTCTGTGATTTGCCTTAACCTAAATATTTGATCCGTACATGACCTTCCTGTCATAAACCCACTTTGGACTTTCCAAATATTTTCTTCTGTTATTTTCATTAGCCTACGCGTAAGTATTTTTGAGTATATTTTACTCACGGTACATAATAAGTCTGGTCTTTTTGTAATTATTACAGTCGCTTTTATTTCCCATTCCCATTCATTTTCCAATTATCTTGGACTCCTCCCATTTCGAAGCATAAATTTATCAATTCGCACAGTATATGTGGTATGTACTCTCCACCGTGTTTAAGCATTTCAGCGTTAATACTGTCTACCCCGGCAGCCTTACCGTTTTTCAAGATCTTGATTATATCTCTTACCTTACTGACACAGACTTTCTCAATTGAGTTTTCTAACGTATTGTGTTCTACTACGCAGCTGTGGCGTCCCATAGCTTTATCTCCGAATAGTCCCCTAAAATTTTTTCTCAAAGGGTCTAGTATCCCGTCTGCATCATATAGCATTTTCCCTTTACTATTTCTCATGTTGACAAATACTGTACTTTTATTTCCCTTCATTTTTTTATAAAGCAGTTTCTTGCTTCCTTCAAAGTCCTTTTGTATTTTTTATCTTCTTCTGTTACAACTTAATCTTTACTTTCCTTAATTAATCACTTGAGTATCCTCTTTTTGTGTTTGTAATCATTTATACGTCTATTTCTTTCCTCATCGCTAAGATCTGCCATGTTTAAAGTTCTCCTGTAAGATTATTTCGTTGCTCCTTGGGCAGCCTGAATTTCATCATTCCACCAAGAATCACCAGAAATGCGCCCTACGATCGCCGTACCATACACTAAGATCGCAAGCGTTATTCGTATAAGCGCCTCCCAAGTTGCTTTATCTATGCTTTCGATTATCTAATTTTGGGAAACTATTCGCACATCCGGTTTCTGTAGGTTCTCAATTTTGAACCGCGTTGGTTTTTTTATTTGGTTCTCTTTTTTTCCTATCCTCGACCTAAGTTAATTTTGGAGATCAGAAGCTCTGTTAGTCTTTCCTCCACAACAGCAAAGTCAATTATACTGTGGCACTTCTTTAGACGAAGCGTACATGTGGATCATATTATGCCTAAACCAAGTATTTGTAATAAACAGATCCCTTTCTAAGCATAAACCACCTAATGTATCTCCGTTATAGTTTGTTCTTTGATCTCCAAATTTACCTAGTACTCTTTCTGTATCCAGATTTAGGATGCCCACCCATCTATTTATATCTCCTAGGAAAATTATTCTTTCACTATGATCGCAAATATTTATTGTATCATTTAAAGTATCACAGAAGGCATATTTTATTTCTCTGGCATCACTATCAAATGGCACGAAGCATGCTATAATAATTAATATTCTGATTCCGACTTTCATTCTAGCCCACATCAATCTGGGAGATACGAAATCATGATCTTCGAGATGCTGCTTCGCTTTTTCGCTCAAAATCAGACCTACTCCTTGCTTACCATTTGATTCACTGTCTACTTCTGATCATATTTTATACTCGCCTTTCAACACCCTGTTTTAATGGCCCTACTTTCGCATCGCTTTTTCATTTTTTCAGGCACACAATGCACAAGGCACACAATAAGGAAGGGTTGGGAGGCCTGACATAGTTCTCCTTGACTTCGAGAAGCGAACCTTGTTCGTTATCGAATTTTAGGCACCAGCTGAGAAAAACATTATAGCCAAGGATAATGAAAAGAAAGAGAGGTATAGATAACTTATGAGGGAGTTGCGACGATTGTACCCGGAATATTCTGTTAAATTAATCGTCTTATATATATCCGAGAAATATAGAATGATATAGAAGAATAAAGGGTTAATTGAAACCATTTTTATAAAGTCTATCATTTCTCTTTACATAAACTAAATACAGTTTTGGATGCTTGTCTATTTAAGAGAACTCGTCACGTTTTCTAAAGTTTGGCGAAAACATGAACAATGCTCGTTGTGTGTAATTGCTGCTATACTCCTCGTTTGTTTATGCAAATTTCACACGTATAGGGTTACAGGTGCAGATACGTGATCCTTGAACGATAAACGTAAACCTGCTGAATCGTGACTATGAAACAGACTGCCGAAATATCTTTGCAAAGTGACTCAATCTCTTAGAGAGAAGCTTCAGTTCAGTTTACTTCAGAAAAAAATATAGTGTGGAATAATATCGCCGAAAGTCGTTATTGACTATTCAATTCTAAAACAGAAACTAGTGTATTGTGTATCAAGGGCGTAAAGAGTGAAGCGAGGGTGGCACTCGCGCAAGGCAAAATAGTTGTACGCCCTTGATACACACTATATTTTTTGACCTACCCTCCTTGAAAACAAGTATGTGAAGTAGATAAAGGATTTTTGGTGTTTTCGACAATGTTAGATTTTTAGTGAAAGGAAGAAATGGTGTACTTAGAAAAAGGGAGTCTTTGGGGTACATCGATGTTATCTTTTAAAAGATAAATATAATTTTCTCTATGGCGTAAACTTTCGTGTAGCGGGCGTGAAGTTTTCTGTACACGGAGAAAAATGGATGTTTAAATGTAGACATTTAAAGGGTAAGATTGTCCCACCTAACATACAGATATCCATGCCAAATATCTACTATCTTTTTGAGATGTTAGGC
>JAAAKG020104348.1:0-15743 GCA_010014905.2 Druon quercuslanigerum | reverse complement strand
AGTAACCCGCCATTTTCGCATCGCTCAAGAGGCGGCGAAAGTCGAATTTTCGTTGCGCGTATTATGAAAAATAAATTTTATCAGTTTGTTCTTCACTTTACATAACTATAATTTTTCGTAGATTCTTAAAGAAATTTCGATGTTTCTAAAGATCTTAGATTTGTTTGAAAAAAAACCTAGAAATTTTAATATAGTTTCAAAAATACTTATGAAATTCAGAAGCTTTTAAAAAATTTAAAAATCTTTTATAAATTTTTCAAAATCTTATAAAGTTTAACATTTTGTAAATCTTCTAAACCGACATGAATTTTTATACAAAATTAAAAAATCTAGCGATGTAAAACATCTACATACAATTTTTTAAATTCTCTCCTTCTCTACCAATATAAATTACATAAAATCAGTAAAATAAAATACATTTCTAAAACAATCAATTTAACTGTACTATAAAAAAGCAAGGTAGTACCTTTAAATATTCTAATCTTTTTTAAAATAGAAAATTTATAATATTTAGAAAGAATAAAATCATTTCTATAATTTAAGTTTTTTTAATATATACAAGTAATCGCAGAAAATAAGTTAGTATAAGAGAATGTTAAAATTTGTCAAAAAGTTGGTGAAGTGCAATATTTTTTCTGTCTTCTCCAAGTGAAGTACATAACTAAATAAACAAGTAATATTAAAATCATTTAAGAGCTATTGAAGACAAATTATTTTAATTTTTTTAAACAAAACAATAACGCCTTCATAAGGCGACCGCACTGGCGGTCTTCTATTGATTTGTTAACCCTCAAAAGTAATTATTGCTTAGAATTTAAATATTATTATCATTTCTGTGACTTATCCTGAACTATTTCTAGATCTATTTAAACACTTAAATTCATACCAAAAATTTTGATTCTTAGTAATCTCTTTGAAATTTATGGAGGTCTTATAAAATGGTTATGAATGTTTACCATACTTTGAAATCCCTTAAAAATTCTCTAAAATGTTGTAATGTGTTATGGCATTATCAAAAATACGCTGAAACCTTTAAAGGTAATAAGAAACCTGTAAATTTTTTTATAAAATTTGGAAATTTGTTTCCATTTTATTAAATTATTATTTTAAGCTACTTAAAATATCTTAAAATCTTTGTAGTAATGTTAAATCTCCGTTTGCCTCTGTTAATATTATGTATATACAAACTAGTCTATCGACAAAATAAATAAGCTGAGAATTTAATTCTGGTATTTATGTATTTATTTTAGTAATTATAAAACAATGGTGAATAGGTCAAAGAATTATTATTATTTAATACAATTAATGTTAATTATATGAACAGAAAAATATTTTTTATGTTGATTTAAACTACCTTCCTTTCTTTCAAATTAAAATTTAATAATTGCTGATTTTTTATTTTGTCACATCCGCATAGAAATCTAAGC
Organism: Druon quercuslanigerum; assembly: GCA_010014905.2. Lineage (NCBI taxonomy): Eukaryota > Metazoa > Arthropoda > Insecta > Hymenoptera > Cynipidae > Druon > Druon quercuslanigerum. The sequence continues at coordinate 14,316 of JAAAKG020104348.1, read as the reverse complement.
GAAAATAATCTTGCGGGTAATTTTGTTAATTTACCAAATGAAATTGACAGATTCGAAATCATGGCGTCCGTCTTAAAAACCACAATCCCTATTTAACGATTCCTCTTAGTATGACTACAACTATTGTAAAACTGAAGTATAGACTCTTCCTTGTGGCATTCCTAAATATACGCGGTTCGGGGCTGGAAAATTGCTTTGAACACTTCCGCTAGAATTTGTATGGCGATGCCTAATTACATCGTACAATTCAAAATTTACTGCGGAATAAAGTTGGTCATTTCCAATTTTGATGAAAGCGTCCTTTGGAATGTGAAGATTATAAACATAAGGGCGATTTAAAGGTATATGAGTAAGAACTGCGTAATAATTATGTAAGTTTTCCGTTCGTATATAAACCTCATTCATATAATCCATTGAGTTTTGATTCAGGAACTGTGGTACATAAGCATACTGCATAAATATGAGAGATCCTTCATAATGATGGCCGTCCCACATTGTTACGTAAATAGTGTCCTCGTACATCGGAGGAGCTCCTGTCACTCCACCTGCAACTAATTTTGTAGAGAAAACTCGACATTATTGCATCAAGATTTTTAACAGTAGAAATTTAAATTTTTTGAAATTTTAAACAGTTTAAGGCCCAAGAACAACGTAATGTGTACTAAAAAAAAGAAAAGCTGTGTTTTTTAAATATGGGGAGGGCGAGGGAGATGGGAGTGTTATTTTGCTTTTAAGAACTATTCCTGGGGGTGTCCCTAAATTCTCTAAATGACCGAAGTCGGATGAAACGTACGTTTAAATTTAACTCACAACCTCGCGAAGAATTCACTAATTATTATGAACATAATGTTTACTCACAAAATAAAATTTTCTTTTCATTCATATTCCTTTAGAGTTAGCTAAAAATGAAGAAATTAATAGCTTTAAGAATACATTGCGGCCAGAAAAATATTAAAATCATGCACATATGAATTTTTTATCACATTATCTTAACGCAGAAAACTAGAGGCAAAATTTTTATTTTCTAGCCCTCCCTAAAGGTCATATTAGTATTTTTATCCTTGTTTTACGATTACCAATGATATCTACTCTATGCGCAATTCAAAACTTATCGAATGATTGGAGCGTCAAGTATCAAATTTTACAACAAATAAAGGTGAGAAATAAAAATTTAGGTTCTTTCACAAGAAATTATAGTGTACTCGATGCCCTATGTGATGACATTATAGTTACAAAATGGGTGCACTTTATGTTTGAAGAAAAAAATATAATACGCGCTCTAATGGAACTCGTCAGTTGCTAAACTGACAAAGTAGACTCTTTTCTTATAGTACGTTACATATTCTGGTTAAATTCAGTAGCTTACGAAAAATAGACAAAAGAAAGTTAAAATATTTTTTTTAAATTTAAGGGCATTTATTTTGTAATTTTTAAATTTCTGCGGATTACAATTATAAATGGGAAAATGTACAGCACATTTTTTCTTTGACAGTATATTAGGCTCTGTCTTGCACCGAAGAATATTCTGTAAGTATAACCGGTCCAGTACAGACTTATGGGTAATATTATGGTTGCTATATATATTACAAAAAACTAAAGCCTCGTTAGTTTTAGCGATAAATAAAAAAAAACTTTAAATTTGAAGGTAGAAAGTTTAGAAACTAACAATTCCACACAGAAGCTTTTAAGTACACGCGTTTGAGAACATATATGTAATAATTATCATACATAATAATTTTACTACTGCTTTAAACTTGCGTTGGAACTTCAGGAAACCCAATATCACAAGGAAAAAAGCTTTAGAATACATTTTCATTTTTATCTGAGAATATAGTCAAATGAAAGAGATTGTCAATATCAGTCAATTAGGAAAGATGATTTAAAACGGAAAAGCTATTGTCACATAGGAAGTTTAAAGTGTAAAACAACAATTGCAAAACACTTTCATCATTATGCTTTCATTATCATAATGATGAAATTAATGTTATCCACACAATTATTGTATATATGTATTTGATTCATTCTTTCTTAACTACATTTTCATATATAGCCTACATGTTCTTAAGAATTGGAACAGTTGAAAAAGCACAGAAAAGCGCTGATATTAAATTTGTTTAAGCTCAAATTCCATTGGTCTCACAATGAGCATTTAAGGGAATTTTCAGTCTCATATTTATTTTAATGAATTTAGTTGCACATCTGGGAATTTAGGTGAATGTATCATTTGAGACTGAACTTTGGCTCATGCTTAGAGTTTTTGAGTGCTGAACCGCGCTGTCAGCCACCTAAACATCTGTCAAAGCAATTATTCGCTTTGCGATATAAGAATAAAGAATAATTGATAAACAAACTAATTGGAAAAATTTGTACATCATTTTCAACTTTATTTCAATTAACAGTGCGCACTAGCGACTTGAAATAAAATTAAAACTACCTAATGCAACTTCCAAATGTTAGGTTCGTCATCACCGTCGACATCAAAACAAAAGCCGTGATATATAGAAAGTGTCATGACCGTCTGCATATACAATTAGGTATTTTTATTTTAACCATCAGTTTGCTTTACTTTGCTCAATCAAGAAAATCCAGAGGAAATTTCTTCGAAAGGCACCAGGCATCAATTTCGATGCAGACGGTCACGACATTTGTTTTTACATCCCGGCTAACAGCTTTTAGACTCTAAATAAGAAAAAACAGTTTCTAAATAAAATTAGTTTTAACTCAATTGTTTCTCAATTTGTTTCAACTCTTGAAAATATGGGACGTCTAGTTAAACTCATGAACTATAATTGACTATCCATACCGAATTTCCAGTCTTAGAGAATTCTTTTAAGTCGCCGGAAATCCTTTGAAATATTTTTTCGATGTCTAAGAATAACTTAAAATCTTCTTGAACACGTCATAATCTTACATTTAAATATCCTTTCATAATTCATTAAATGTTTGTAATCATTCACAACATTCTACAATCTCTAGAAATTATTTCAAACTGCTTTATCTTCTTTACAATTACTTAAATCCCTTAAAATTAATTGCAATTTCTTACATTGGTTTAAAATTCCTCATAGGGCTCACAAATGTCTAGATATAAATTAAAATTACTTAAAATGATCAGAAATTCTTTACAAGATTTAAGAAAACACATCAAAAGCTTTGAACATTTTTCAAACTTTTTAGCGTTTCATTCGAAATCTTAAAAAATTAGAAACTGACATTTTTCTTCTCACTTATTAATTTTTTATAAAGTTGAAATTTCCAATGGTATTTTAGAGAAATTTCACTATCGAACTATCTTTTAAGGGATGAATCTAACACCAAAAGTCGTGACAAAAAGTCCTGACCTCTGTCTTTAAAACTTTAATACTCGGCGAGAACAAAATCGCAGATTGTTGAGTCAAAAACAGAAATATTTTTTAACATTATACTATTTAAACGATGCCAGATTTTTTTCGTCTAGTTATTCTGTGTTTTCTGTGATCAAAGTGTCTGAAAAACCAGAAAAATGGCTCTTAAGTTTTGCTACGTCGGCTTTGATGCCCACCGGAAGTGCAAAAATTGGTATCAGATATTTGCAAAAATCCATGAGTATTATTGAACATGTACATTATGAATGTCTATTTTTTACTTTATGTTTATGATTATTTAAATTAGTAGAGCTTAAAATGTAAAAAATAATTATCGCTGCTTTGGATAGGGATTTCGAGCTGAACTCTACCTTAAAAGAAGCTTCTCGATATCAAAATTTCAAAATCTTAAAGATGGACACTTAAGAAATACAGGATTCTAATAAGAAGCTTTTAAGTAAATTTGAGAGCTTAAACGTAATAATAATCATAAATAATTATTTTATAATTATGTTAAACTTACATTCAAAATGCAGGACTACCGCTAATGCTAGACATAGAACTTTAAAATAAATCTTCATTTTGTCGCAGCACACGCAAAGATTGAGAACAGAAATCTCCCTTTTTGATGAATGTCGTATGAACTCACAAGATAAGCGATTGTCACGTCTACTGAGTTTTTTATGACTACTAACAAATAAACACTTATCGCCTATTATTTAAAATAAATATAGTGGAATAAGAATGATGGTTGTTCTTAGATGGAAGAATTTTAGTTATGTGTTAAATTTATTACCCATTGAGCCTTCACAATTATTAAAGATTACAATACGTTTTCAAGATTGCATCATTAAGACAGAAAACACTTAAATTGATATATTGATATATTGATAATTCTCTTCTTTACAATCCAACATTATATTTGGCCAGGCACTACGTGAAGTATTTACCAATTCATAATCTAACAATTGGCTGTCTTTGATAATAATTAAATTAATTCTTTTAAAGATTTAAAATTTCTATATAAGGGTGTTTGCATTGAACGAAAAGTGGTGCAATTCATTTTTTTCATAAAAATTTCTCGGTGTCTATCTGTATGTATGTCTATATGTCTTTCTGTATGTCTATCTATATGTCTGTCTGTATGTATTCTCACCTAAATTTTGTAGCCCCGCTAAGTTTTGAAAGATTTGTCTAATAGAGGCAGCCTTTGCGACATTTCTTGAGGTTCCCAAAATGAGGGGCAAGTTCGTTAGGCAGATATTCCGAACCAAAATTAAAAAATATGCAGCACTTTCAAAACTAAAAATTTGGTTTCTCCTCTGATTTAAAAAAATGCTGTCAAAGTTTCTTATAGAGGGGTAGAAGGCTTACAAATTACGTAAAAAATATTTCAATTTTGATAAAAATGATAAAAGTCATGTTCTCTTAAAAAATTTAAAAATGTTCAGAAAATTAAAAAAAATAGGTTTCTGATGAGTAGGAAGTTTCATTAAAATTCTTCGGTAGATATAAAATATATTATGTGATCCGTAACTTTAGAGCGTTTATTTTAGTAGATTCGAACAAGATTTTCAAATTATCTTGATGAATTTTTTTTTTACTTTGGACATAAATTATCGAGCGCCAAGCGCGAGTTTCATATTGACCTGACGTGAAGCGCTTCGCGCTATCAAAATTTTCTCGCAAGATCGTAATAACGCATGTCGTAAGTACTTTTAGAATGTTCTTGAAAGTCGAAAGTTCAAACGTTCATCGCAAAAAAAATAATGGAGTATCAAATATTTCATTTTAAATTCAAACTATAAAAGATACGAAGAAAAACTGAATTCACAAATAACAAGTATAAAAATAAGGTAAAAGAAATTAATTTTCTATTGAAAAATGAAATTAAATAATAAGCGAAATATGTAAATTTGTTATTAGAAAAATTAACTATTTTTTAACATAAAAGTTCAACATTTTACCAAAAAGAAAAATAATCATTTTCTTTAAATGAAAAACTTAAATTTTTATTAAAAATGATGAATCTTTGACCCAAGAAATATCTTTTAAAAAGAAGTCGCATTTTCAAGAAAATTATTCAATTTTTAGCAAAATAGTATAGTATATGGTTTCTAACTATTTTTTCTCACATTAATGTTAGAACGTTGATAGTTTTTCTAAAATATTCAGCCTTTGTTTGACCTTTTATGGAGGGAATATTTACAAATTAGGTATTCATTTTTTTATAGCAAACTGTTAAGCGCAATTTTAATTTTTTGCTCGTTTCACCAAAAATTGGCGAATCTGAATGAAATTCACAAAAACTTTTTTTCTATTTTGAAAATGTCTTATATTTTAGGGGTTTGTGCAACTTCGAAATATCATTTGAAAAAAAACAGATTAACTTTTTGCAGATGTGAATAAATTTCAGGAAAATATGGTAAATAATAAGATGATTGCTGTGAAAAAATTATTTAAAAAATTCGCAAGTTTATCTGTTTTTGTATCAACGAATGCTAAAACTAAGCTACTATTCGTAGAAAATAATTTTTTTAGCCATAAAATCTTCTTGGAAAATAATTAAAATTTTGGGAGTTAGTTTATAATTTTTTACCAATTGAAAACTTGATTTTTAATGATTATATAAATAAAACTTTGAGGACACTAGAAATCTCTTAAAAATCTATTGAAATATTTTTTAATTCTTCTAAAATTCATCAAATCTTTTGAAATACTCTTCAATTCCTTAACTTTTTTGAAAACCATTGTAACCTCTCCATTTTTTGTCGTTTCATCTAAAGTAATTTAAAATTTATTGAAAACGTTGACAATCTTTATAAAATTGTAAAAAGTTATTTAAATATTTTTCAGCCAGTTAAAATTTATATGTTTGCCTAGAAAATCGTTAAAATCTTTTAAAAACCCTTAGAATTTGTTAGCTTTCCTTGTAAATTTCCTTGTAATATTTAAAAATACATTTAATAAGTTACCAATTTTTAGAATCATTTTTATAAAGATATATTCCGACATTTTTCTTAAATTTGTTGAAATCCTTAGAAATTTTACAAATCGGATTTTAAAAAAATGTTTTTTTATGAAAAATTCAAATTTTAGGTAACTAATTTTGGTTTTCTTAGATTCTTAAACAAATAAAATTTTTTTAAACATCTTAGGTGTGTTTGAAAATAATCAAAAAAATTTTCAGGAAAATCTGTGAATATTGAAGGTTTCTACGGAATAGTATGAAAAATTCGACTGAGTTTTAAAGATATTTATGATTTTAAAAAACTTTTAGAAATTCAAACATATTTTGCATATTTTTGAAAAACTTTTCTTAGTTATGAAATTTATTTATTATCTTTTAAACGTCCACACTGTCTAAAGATTCTTCTAACTGGATTAAACTATAAATCATTTTTTTTAATCCTACAAACTTAAAAAGACTTTAAGTCTCCTAAATTGATAAGAGTTGTCCCTAAAATATTCTGCAATGTAAACCATAGTAGGCAAAGCCTAGATTTGATTAAAAATTACGGAGTAAAACAGCATCTCCGAGATCATCTTTTTTTATATCTCAAAGATTGTTGTAGGTTAAAAAGAATGTGGGAATCAGAAAATTATTTATCATACCATATTACACCCCAGTTCATAAGGATCTGTGAGAAGCTAAAGAGACCTTTTGGGACAATTTGAGGGTGCAAACAAATTTTTAAATGCAAGAGATAAATTTATGTTTAATGAAAAAGTTGATTCGACGAACCAAAAGAAAACTTTGTGAAAAATTATAAACTTTTTTTAAGAACATAGATTAACTCTGGTGAAGACAGTGAAATTTTCGATTCAAAATATTCATTTTCAAACATTAAGAGTTCAATTAAATAGTTGGATTTTGCACTAAAAAGAGATGAATTGTAAAGAAATAAAATATAAAATTTGTGCGTGCAAATAAGAAGATTAATTTAAAACCGAAAAAGACCTCACATTCTACCTTTCGAGATCTTTCTACTGCCTTTTTTTTAATTTTATTTTTTCAGTCCAGGATAAAGCTCCTCTTAGTATGTTTACCTTCGTTTCGCGATTACAAATAAAAGCTATTGGATGCGTGATTAAAAAGTAGTCTAATTTTTAAAGTTTAAAGTTTTAAATTTTTGTATTAGATGAATGTTTATAGTTGCATCAACTACTAGGGTCATTTGCGACTATACTGTAGGGTTAATTAAAATCTGTAGAGTATCTGTGGGGTAGTTTTAAATTGGTCAACTTTTTAATCTTAAATTGGAAAATGTTTAAAGCTGCGAAATTTGAAAACATTCATACATAATGATATTATTTATATATAAAACTTACGTTTAATGTACAGAGAAGTCACTAACGCAAGGAACAAAACATTAAAGTAAATGTTCATTTTTATCTCAGAGGGCACAATAATGCAGAGCAAAAATCGAATTTGTTTCCGAATATAGTTTAAAATAACTTGATGAATGTCTGCTATAGGTGTTAACTTTTATCACTTCTACCCAATAAAAGTTCATTGCTTATTCGTTAAAGTAAATATCGTAAAATCAAAGAGATGTTTAATTTTAAGCGTACGCAGGAATATTCTTCTTTTTTAAATTTACTGCCTACACAACTTTGACAATTAGGAAAGATTCTTTTATAATTAAAAATTAATGTCAGATAAGAGGCTTTAGTGTACGACCACGACTGTGAAATATTTTCATTATTCTCATAACAATAAAAAAGTATTGCGAAGCATGTAGATAGACTGCATATCTGTATTCTTCAAAGAAAATTTGGAAAAAAATGTTTATAATTTATTTTTTTTGGCACAGCTTGAGACAGTACAAACTTCGTGAATTGTATTCTTTTCAGCAATATGATAATGAAATTGCATGTTTTAAATATATTTTAAATATATATCTTTAAAGAATATAGTTTTTTAATTTTATGAAAAAACCTTATAGTTTGCTTATAGTCCAAATTCAATACTTACGTTTACAGATGTCATAGGTGAAGTACAATTTTACTAAAAGAAGGTATTGTAACCAATTGTTATATGTTGTGTGTCGTACAAGATTCTATTTAAATGTAAGTTTTGCTATATGGTGATTGCTATTAGTTGACACAATTCGCGCCCGAATGATGAGAACGCGGCAAGCGAAATGATCATGTTGTCGATGATTAGGATTGGTCATTTTAGTAGCAATGTATGAAAGTAAGTGGGGAGCCCCTTCCTTCGAATTTCAATCGAAACGGGAAAATCCTTATTCCTATGTCGACGTTTCAAGTAGTTAGATCGTTGTCAGAGGAGACAAGTTAATTTATACCAAGTGAACCACGTTTATGACGAGCAATCCTAGCATCAGAATGAGGTATCTTTTCGAGTGCTCATATCAATTGTATATAGTGAAGCGGTTAGTTTAGACATCAAACAAATTGTGTGCTTTAAGCGTGGATCTTTTATGAGCATAATTGTCTACGTGTGGATTACCCATTTTATTATATTTATTCTTGATTAAAATGTATGGATAAGTTACAAAATTTATTGTCAGTTTCTACGATACGAATAACTTTGATGCGACCTTAAGATGCAGGATTTATTCGTCAAATTTAATCGACTCTAATCTTGTGGATAACCGCTACTGTCCATCTCATCATAAAACCGATATGTAAAAGCGTTTAATTTTAATGATCCATATTTCTAGTTCAGATTAGTCATAATATCTTAACCGGTTTAACCTATGGATTATTAAACTTTATTTTTACTGTATATCGTTATCATGATGCTTATTGATTGTTCACATGATGACTACTATTATATTGACTTTGCATGTGCAAAGTATGTATGTGTGTTAATTTATATCTGATCGGATCCTAAATAATTTATTTTATAATTTCATATGTTTCACGGAATGATTAATTTAATCTTATTCTATTGAATTGCTAATACACGAACAGTTTATTGCGAGATATCAGTGTTGTCTTCATTTCTCTCTCACTTTAATGAATCATGGTTTTGTTTACTAGATATTATTTCATTTCAGATCATTTTACTGAATCATCATTCTCGTTGAAAAGTAAAATCAATTATGACATGAATTTTATCTATTAGAAATACCTGATAAATTTCAAATTAAAGATTTGTCTATAAAAATATCTTAAAAATTAATGAAAATTGTTACAGTTTGTTGAGTCAGTGACGTACTTTTGTCTGTCATCTGATGAAAGTTATGTTAGAAGAGTTTCGATGCAGCGATTTTTTTTAGTATAATGTTTGAAGTAGTATGAAATAATGATAAAGATCTATGACTATATTAGACCCTTGAATTATTAGTATTATTCAAATTTAGTGCAAAGAACCAGATCTTTACATAAATTTAAAATTTAAATCGGTGTTCTAATACTAAATACCTGATTCTTGTATTCATTGACTTTAACGAAGATTTTGTACTTGAGATTTGGTCTCAACAGACAAACTAGTTTTTCATTACAAGTAGGAGGTTTTTTAAATACTTCAAATGCTTTTTCTGCGTGTCAAGAGAACTAAAATAGTTCAGAACATTTTATTTTTGCCAGTCCTCGTTGATTCCATTTATTTTTCATGCTTATTTTAATTAGTAGAGCTCGAAATATAAAAAATAATGATCTCGGAGGAATAATCAAAATAAAAACTTTAAACACATCCTTTCAAAAAAGGTGTTATTCTCTTAAGAGCTTCAGGCATAGACTGAATCTCCTATTCATCATGCATCGGGCATTAAGAATCTTTAATGTGTTATCCGGCCTGTAAAGTCGACGCCTATGATTTTTGGGACCTTGCTGCTTCTTTCTTGGATAAATTCTACAATACTTCCTACAAAAGTTTTAATGTATTGGAAATTATTATTATCATGATTATTCAGATTCTTCGAAATCAGAAAATAAGGCTAACAATTTATATATAGTCCTTCAACCACTATAGGCGAGAAAAAGACGTAAGGCCAAAAATTGATGTAAGTCGAAGTTTCATGTTGGGCCTAAAATTAATATAGGGCTTAAATTGAGATAATGCTGAATATGAGCATATAAATTAATACTAGGATAGGGCCCGCCATGAATATAGGGCCGCAAATATCAGGTTCTTCAGTCGTAAAACCCTTACTTGTATGTGATTTCAGATTCAAATAGTTCAGTTCTTTTGGTTATGGGTTAGCCCAATGGAAAATTCCATAATGCTGAACAGTTCCTATATATTATAATAAATTAAATCGACAGATATTACTAAGGATAAAAAACTTTAATAAGAAACCTCAGAAAGAATGGATTGTAATTTGAAGTTCTTAAGTAACCTTAAAAGCTTACGTGTTATATTCATCACCAATATTAATTTTATTATGATGTTAAACTTACGTTTAAAGTAAAGGACTCCCACTATTCAAGGGACAAAACTTTAGAATAAATCTTTATTTTAACTCAGCAGATGCAAAGATTAATAAGAGAAATCGTACTTTTTGAAGAATGTCGTATGAATTCACAAGATAAACGATTGCAACGTCTACTAAATTTTTTTACCCATGGACCCTTTTAAATAATTGAAGATTATAATATGTATTTAAGTTATTCGTTTTTAAACGAGCAGTGCCAAATATCGCACAAGCAGAGATATTCAAAAAATTGTATAGAATTGAAAAAGTATAAAAAAATTTAAAGTTAAGTGAAATTGAGTGTTTTTGGAAAAATTCAAAAGAATTTAGGCAGAATTTAAAGATATAAAAAAAAAAATTCTGATGAGTTAAAAGAATTAAAGCTGAATTATTGAGGATTCATAGTAAATTCCAAATGGAAAGCCTATTTAAGAAATGGTTAATTATGTTTTGTTTTCTTTAGCATTAGGAGAAATAGTAGTTTATTGAAGGTTCCAAATTACGTAATTTAAAATGTTGTACTTTTACCACAATCAATTTCTTTTAGACCAAATTAACCTTAAATTAAAGCGGAATATAACGCTATTTCTTTTGGTCTCGAAATTTATTTTTCCATGTTTGATTAAGTCATTCTCCTTCATATTGGATAGGTTCAAAATTGTTATTTCTTGATAGACAATTAATACTCTTGTTTAAAAATTTATATTTTTGGGTATAAATTTTGTTTTGCTATGTAATGCTATTCGTGCTGCACGAAAAGATGACTGAAATAGTTTAAATCATTTAGCTATCTTCTAAATATATACTAATATTTTTAGAAAGCAATTTAGTTCATAAAAATATTAAAATCTGATGAAAATATAGCAACGTAAAATATTTTTCCGGCTTTTTTAAGGAAACTCTATGATCGAATAAACAAGAAATATTAAAACTAAAAAAGAAAAATTATAATTAGTCAAAGTAAAGTTCATCAAGTAATTAAAAATAAGTTATCAAATTACTAAGTATTTCTAGGTTATCGATTAATAATTATTTATACGAAAATGGATCTTAAAAGTTCTAATAAAAAACAATTATACATAAAATTAAAAAAATTTTTGTATAGACATTTATGGTTCTGTTAAACCTCAAAACTAATTATTGCTTCAAATACTCCAATGAATATTCAAAAATATATGGTGCCATGAAATTATTTGTAAAATATTTTGTGTTTGAATATTAGTTTAAATTCAGTAAAATATCTTGAAATATTTGAAAATCCCTTCAAACATTTAAAATCCTACTAAAACTCTTCATTCTTAGGAATGTCTTTGAAATTTATAGAAATATTATAAATTTTTTAAAAACGGTTAGCATATATTGAAACGCCATGAAAATCAATTGACTTTTTTGTTGCCTTTGGAATCATTAAAAGTACTCTGAAACCTTTAAAGCTTCTATCATATCATTCAAAATCTTTGTAAGTTCTAAGGAAATTTTGCATTAGATTATACAATTTTAAAGTACTAAAAATTAATTAAAATTCTTTAAAATAATGTAAAGCACCGTCTGCTTTCGAAAATATTATGTATATAAAAAAGAGAAGTGTAAAAATAAAAAAATTCACTGATGAGGGCCACCATTATGTGTCGAAACGTTTGAAACAACTTAATTAGTTTGAATTCTCCTGACCCTAAAGCCAACAACTTACATCAACAATTTCTACAAAATTTTATTGAAGTAATTATGTATTTGTCTTAATAATTGTACCATAAAAATGAATAAAAATGAAAATTTAATTTTAATATTTCGTTTGCCGAGATGCAACTCTAACAGGTGCTTTGGATAACAAATGACCATAAATCCTTAACATAAGAAGAGTGTAGTTAAATACAACAAATTATAATTATAAAAAGAGCGCACAGTTCTTAAGCCTACATAACATTCTCGTTCTCACTTACTGTTTATAATGTGTTAAGAAAAAAAGTTTGATGTTGACTTATTATTTTTATCCCATACTCATAGAAAAACTAAATGAAAATTTTTTTGCGGGTGATTTTGTAATTTACCAAATATGACTTGCAGTACATAAATTATTATTGCTTGAGTTTGGATAATTGCAAGCTTAATGCATTCCACAACTGTCATTAAAATTACGACTACTGTAAAATTGATCTGTACACTCCTCTGCCTATAAATCTTATATATACATGGTTGGGCTCTGGTAAATTGCTCTGAACACCAGTCCTCGTATTTGTATACTGATGCGCGTTTGAATCGTATACTTCAAAATTCACAGCTGAATATAGTTGGTTATTTCCTATTTTCATGAAAGCGTGCATTGGAATATGATGTTCAGAACTAAAAAGGTAAATTGGAGGTAAAGGATTCAGATTCGCAGCAAAATGATGATGTTGGTCAGTTCGTATATAACAGGCATTCATTTCAGAACTTGAATTTTGATTCACGAACAGGGGTACATATGTATTTGGTGCACTGGCGATTAATCCCTCATAGGTATTTCTGTTCCACATTGTTACGTAAATAGTGTTATCATGCAACGGAGGAAGTCCTGCTATTCCATCTGCAACTAATTTTTAAAGAAAAAATTATCATTAACTTATGAAAATCTTGTACAGTTTTGTCTAAAATCGTTTGAAATGTGGAACAATCGTAGGTCCAAAAAGAATATAATGTGTCCTCACGACATAAAAATTCTTTTTTCCAAAGAAGGGGGAACCGGGGAGAGATGGTTTAGAATATTTTCTTAATTTAATTACTAATTCTAGGTATGTTCCTATAATTCATTTCGAAGGACCGAATTCGGGTTATAGGGCTACAGTTAATATCACGAAATTTTTCCTAATTCATGATGTACATGACTTAGTCTTGTGAAAAATTCTGTAATAGTAAACGTAAGTATATATTACAATCAATTAAAGCCTCCACTGATACACAGGCCCACAAAAAAAACAAAAGTGTCTGTGCGATTGACCAGACCTATATATTCTTATGTATTTTTCGACGCTGAATCCGAATTTGCAATAAAAAAGTAGGGTCCAGCTACTTTTTTATGGGGTTTTGCTCGAAAAACCTCATTTTTTACGGTTTTTTCATGGTTTTTTTTAAATAAAAAAAAATAAATAAAATTTTTATTTTTTTGACTTCAGAATCAAATTCTACGGAAAAAAATACATCGAAAACCATGTTTTGATTTTTTTTTTACAAAAATTTCAACCTACCATACGGCGATGAAAAGGCAGAAAATCGCGAAAAGTAAAAATTTGCTTCAAATTTGATAAAATGACATTAAAATCAAGTTTTACGATTTTAAACCGATTTATAAACATTGAAAATACTTTACCAGGGGTTTTTGAGGACGCTGATCACGAATTTTAAGTCATTTTTTTCAAAAAACAACTCCTAGTCGGCGTAAGTGGACAATAAACGTGATAAATTGATTTTTTTTTTAAAAATCGATGTTTTGGATACTGTTCTGGAGGTTTTCCACTACATGAATCACAAAAATAGAACTTTTTTCGACCCTTGATCATAAAGTAAGACTTAGAACCTATGTATAGCGATATTCATGAACTCCATTATAA
>JAAAKG020104347.1:0-36277 GCA_010014905.2 Druon quercuslanigerum | reverse complement strand
TTTCCCAAACATTTTGCAAAGATTAAAAATGTTTCGCAAAGGTTTAAGATAGATTTTTAAATGTTGCACAATGTTTTTAATGATTTCTCAATTATTTAAAAAACTTCACGGATTTTATCAAATATTCGAAAAGTATAAAAAATATTTCGCAAAGGTTTCGGATCAATTTCAAAGATTTTAAAAAGGTTTCAACTATTTTAGAAAAATTTCAGATAGATTTCACAGAGTGAACGAAGATTTCAGTAATTTTACAAATGTTATCCAATATTTTTAAAATGTTTTAAAAATATTTTTAATATTTCCCTAATATTTTTCAAAGAGATAAAATGTTTCGCAAAGGTTTTAGATAGATTATGAAATGTTGCACAAAGTTTTCTATTATTTTCCAAGAATTAAAAAATCTTCACAGATATTATCAATTATTTAAAAAATATTAGAAAAAATTGAAAATATATACAAGGATATTAGAAAAATTTTCAAATATTTCGCAAAGAGTTAGAATGTTTCGCAAAGGTTTTAGAGGGATTTTCAAATTTTACACAAAGATTTCAATGATTTCTCAAAGATTTAAAAAATTTCACAGATATTATCAAATATTTCAAAAATATTTCAAATATTTCCAAGACTAACAGAAAGATTTCAATTATTTCAAATATTTGGCAAAGATTTCGGATCGATTTCAAAGATTTTACAAATATTTCAACTATTTTA
Source organism: Druon quercuslanigerum (assembly GCA_010014905.2). Classification (NCBI taxonomy): domain Eukaryota; kingdom Metazoa; phylum Arthropoda; class Insecta; order Hymenoptera; family Cynipidae; genus Druon; species Druon quercuslanigerum. The sequence goes on along the minus strand of JAAAKG020104347.1, from coordinate 35,566 downwards.
GAAAAATTTCAGATAGATTTCACGGAGTGCACGAAGATTTCAATAATTTCACAAATAATATCTAATATTTCCCAAACATTTTGCAAAGATTAAAAATGTTTCGCAAAGGTTTAAGATAGATTTTTAAATGTTGCAAAATGTTTTCAATGATTTCTCAAGTATTTAAAAAACTTCACAGATTTTATCAAATATTTGAAAAATATAAAAAAAAATTGAAAATATTTCCAAGGATATTAGAAAGATTTTCGAATTTTTTTCAAAGAGTTCAAATGTTTCGCGAAGGTTTTAGATAGATTTTCCAATGTTGCACAAAGATTTCAATGATTTCCCAAAGATTAAAAAATATTCAAAGATATTATGAAATGCTTCGAAAATATTTCAAATATTTTAAAAATATTTCCAAGGATAACAGAAAGATTTCACAAGGAGTTCAAATATTTCTCAATGATTTTCGATACATTTTTAAAAAATTGCACAAAGATTTCAATGTTTTATCATTGATATACAAAATTGTACAGATAATATCAAACATTTCAAAAAGATTTCAAAATGTTTTGAAAATATTTCCAAGGATAACAGGAAGATTTCAAAAAGTTTTCCGAAGGATTTCAAATATTTCGCAAAAATTTCGTGTCGATTTAAAAGATTTTACAAATATTTCAACTATTTTAGAAAAATTTTAGATAGGTTTTACATAATGCACGAAGATTTCAATAATTTTAGCAATATTATCTGATATTTCCAAAATATTTTCCAAATATTTCACAAACATTTTGCAAAGACGTAAAATTTTAGTTTTTAGGTTTTAGATAGATTTTCAAATGTTGCACAAAGTTTTGAGTGATTTCCCAAGTATTTAAAAAACTTTACAGATATTATCAAATGTTGGAAAAATAAAAAAAAAAATTGAAATTATTTCCAAGGATATTAGAAAGATTTTCAAATATTTCGCGAAGAGTTGAAATGTTTCGCAAAGGTTTTAGATAGATTTTTAAATGTTGCACAAAGATTTCAATGATTTCCCAAAGATTAAAAAATTTCACAGATATTATCAAATATTTTGAAAATATTTCAAATATTTGGAAATATTTCCAAGGATAACAGAAAGATTTCAAAAACATTTCAATGATTTCAAAGATTTCGCAAATATTTCGGATCGATTTCGAAGATTTTACAAACATTTCAACTATTTTAGAAAAATTTCAGAGACTTTACAGAGTGGACGAAGATTGCAATAATTTTACAAATTTTATCTGATATTTCCCAAATATTTTGCAACGAGTTAAAATGTTTCGCAAAGGTTTTAGATTGATTTTAAAATATTGCACAAAGATTTCAATCATTTCCCAAAGATTTAAAAAATTTCAGATATCAAATATTTCAAAAATATAAGGATATCAGAAAGATTTCAAAAAGATTTTAATGATTACAAATATTTCGTAAAGATTTCGGATCGATTTTAAATATTTCCCAAATATTTTGCAAAGAGTTAAAATGTTTCTCAAAGGTTTTAGATAGATTTTCAAATGTTGCAAAAAGATTTCAATGATTTCTGAAAGATTTCAATAATTGCATAGATATTATCAAATATTTCGTATAGACTAAAATGATTTCATAAATACGTTATTTATTTCACAAAGATTTCAGGTAGATTTTTGAAAAAATTCAAACGATCCATTAAATTTAATCATTCAATTTTAGAGACGGGGCAAATCAATACTTTTTCCTCTCCTTGTTCCATTTCTGGAGGGAGCAGTGCCCCCACCTAAAAAAAAGAGTCTCCGCCGCTTCTGATCGCAATTTAGAATCTTTTGTCCTTCACAGCATTTTTCTATGGATGAAGAGGATGACTTGACAACCCCAATCGATTCGGACGCCCAATGGGCTGACCTAGAGTCAAGAAAAACTTCGCACAAGTGGGTCGACAAGAAAATAAAATGGCGAGACGAGGAGGTAATCACTGTCCTCCAACTCATACAAAAGCACAATCTCCTGGATCGGAATCCCACCGATCTCGAATTAGGAGAGATTCTCACCGAGCCCCTAAACAACCTCGGCTTCAAGAGAACTCCTCATCAGATCCACCTGAAAATGAAATCCTTGCGTCGAAGATACGTGAAATGTAAAAAATCCGGATGCGCAGAAGAGTTCTTGAAGGAATGTCCCTTTTACGATCTGCTCGATGCCATCTACAGCGACAAGAATCTACTCATTGAAGACACGAGAGACAAAGTTCTCGAAATATCCAATGACGAGAATGATAACACTGAAGACATCTGGACTCCCGTTGAGCTCGAGACCATGCTCATGCTGATACAAGAAATGAAACTGTCCCACCAAATCACCTTGCGCCTTTTTTCCCCAAAGGCTTTGCGAAAGATCAGTGAAGCTTTAGCAGAAAACGGCTACAGCCGAAGCCCCACGGAAGTGAAAACAGCCTTGCAGAGTCTGAAAACGACTTTTCTCAACTTCAAGAAGAATTATCAAAGAGGTCAGAGTACGAGAGACTGTCCTTATTACTGCTACTTGAAGAAAATGTGGGAGCAGGAGTACGTGAAGCTGCCGAAGATACCGCGGCAGATCAAGCTTCTGAAAAGTGATGAAATCTGGTCCGAGGAAGAGACAGTAATGTTGCTGACGTCAATCAAGGACCTGGATATTGTCGAGGAAGCTTTTCAGAATACAGACCTCGCTGCCGAGAAAATACTCTTGGTTTTAAACGACAGTGGGTACCAGCGAACGAAGCAGCAAATCCATTCGAAAATGGAGAACCTGATGCAGAATTATATCGAGGGGAAGCGCTGCGCTGAGGAAGCGGAAGCGGTTCGAAAATTTCCGTTTTATTTCATATACGAGAAGATATTTGGCTCCTATTTCCAAGATTTTGACTTCAAGTCTCTCGGTGAACTCGGTCAACGGGATTCGGAAGATGAGCTGCAGACGAGATCCCCGAGAGGGTCCTGCTGGAGCTACAAAGAAACGAAAACGCTTCTCGGTTTGGTCGTGGAATTAAATTTGTCGCGAGCTTTTCGCGAACGAATGACGGAGCGAGTTCTACGGAAATTGATAGTGCCGATGGAAAAAAGGGGATATAATAGGACCGCTTCTCAGATAAAAATAAAAATGAAGAATTTGAGAATGCATTATATCCGGTGCATTGAAGATGGATGTTCGGCCAGAGCTATGGCTGATTGTCCTTTTTTTAATGAACTTAATGCAATTTATGAAGAATCTAAGGCCTATTGTGCAACTCCTGAACCGAAGATTATTGTCCGACCGAGAGAAAATGGTAATGTGGATTTGAAGAGAGTAGAGCCTGAACATAATTATGTGCAATCTGATGTAAAAAAGGTGACCAAATTTAGGAAACAGGTGATGAAAACGAGGTCATTTTTACTGAAAAATATCAATAAAGAGGACCGTAATACTTGGGAACCAATTGAAACTATCAGAGGCAAGTTTTTCATTCAATTTTACTTTTTAAAAAACATTAATTACTGCAGAAAAATTGATTTTACCCTGAAATAACTGGGAATTTAATTTAATAAACCGGAAATTTACTTCTCATTGCAGTGAAAACTCTACTTTTTAATACCTAGGGCGTAGAAAAGTACCTTTTAGTCCCTTGGGAGTAATTTATGGAAATTTACCATTTATAACTGATAAAATTACTATAAATTGAATTTTAGGTAATTTATCTAAAGTTTAAATTAATTACCTGTAATAAAACCATAAATTACCAAAAACAAATATTTCACAAATACTTAAATGATTTCTCAAAGATTTCAATAACTTCGCGAATATTGTGATATATTTAAAAAATGTTTCAAATATTCCGCAAAGATTTAAGAAAGATTTCTATGATTTCCAAAAGAAATCAAAGATTTCACATAGATTTTGGATAGATTTAAAAGATCTCAATGATTTCTCAAAGATTTCACAAACATTTCAATACTTTCACAAATATTATAAAATACTAATCAAAAATGTTTCAAATATTTCGTAAATATTTCAGAAAGATTTCAAAAAGTTTGGAATGATTTCCCAAAGGTTCAAAAATTTTCGCAAATATTTCGGATAGATTTAAAAGATTTCACAAAGGCTTTAATAATTTTCCAAAGATTTCAAACATTTTAACAATTATTACCAATTATTACCAATTATTTTAAAAATATTTTCAAAATTTCAAAAATTTCTTTGCAAAGATTTCCAACAATTTTAGAAAAATGTTATGATTTCCCAAAGATATCAAAGGTTTTCAATTATTTTGCATATATTTAAAAAATTCACAAAGACTCTAATGATTTTTCAATGATTTCAAGAAGATTTTAATCATTTTTACCATTATTACCAAATATTTCAAAAATATTTGAAGTATTTCGCAAAGAGTTCACAACATTTCAAATCATTCCCTAATATTTAAAGAATTTTATAAATATTATCAAATATTTTGAGAATATTAAAAATATTTTACAAAGAATTCAATGATTTTCTAAAGAATTTACAAAGATTAAAAATATTTCGCAAATTTTATGGATAGTTCTAACAATTTCAAAAAAATTCCAAATATTTTTAAAATTTCTTTTTAGAAAATTCCAAAGATTTCAGACTTTTTTTTTATTATTTCCCAAAAATATAAAATGTCGCAAATGTCCAAAATTTCGCAAATATTATCAAATATTTTGAAAATATTTTTAATGTTTCGCGAAGATTTGAGGCAGATTTGGTTCACAAAGACTTCAAAGATTTTCCAAAGATTTCAACCATTTCAAAAATATACCAAATATTTCAAAAATCTTTTATTTATTTCATAAAGATTTTAATGATTTCCTAAAGATTTTCAGTGTTTTGAACATATTTCGAAAGGATTTAAAAGATTTTATAAAGATTTTAATGATTTTTCAAAGATTTTACAAAGATTTTAAACATTTTTGCAATTATTACTAAATATTTGAAACATCTTTGATCTATTTCGCAAAGATTTCATAAAGATTTCAACGATTTTTTAAAATTTCAAGTCTATTACAAATATCTAAAGAATTTTATAAATATTATCAAATATTTTGAAAAAATTAAAAATATTTTACAAAGAATTCAATGATTTTTTGAAGATTTTATAAACATTTCAAATATTTCGCAAACGTTCTAGACAGTTTATGAAGATTCCATAAAGATTTCAATAATTTTCTAAAATTTTTCATAATTTCAAAAATATACTAAATATTTTGTAAATTTCTAAAATTTCTTTGCAAAGTTTTCCAAAGATTTCAAATAAGTCGCAAAGATTTAAAAATTATCATAAATATTATCAAATATTTTGAAAATATTTTAATTATTTTATAAAGAATTTAATGACTTCCTAAAGATTTTATATTTTTCGTACAGATTTCGAAAGGATTTAAAAGATTTTATAAAGATTTTAATTTTTTCCACATTTTTTTGTTTGTTTAATTTTTAATATTTTATAAAGATTTCAATGATTTCCTTTGACTTTGAATGATTTCCTAAAGATTTTAAATCTTTCGTACATATTTCGGGCAGATTTAAAAGATTTCATACAGATTTTAATCATTTCGCAAATATTTCGGATAGATTTAAAAGTTTTCACAAAGACTACAATGATTTTCTAATGATTTCATGAAGATTTTAATCATTTTTACAATTTTTACCAAATAATACAAAAATATTTGAAGTATTCTGCAAAGGTTTCACAAATATTGTAATGATTTATCAAAACTTCAAATCTTTCGCAAATATTTTAGGAATTTTATAAACATTATAAAATATTACAAATATTTTACAAAAAATTCATTAAAATATTTCGCAATGTTTTTTTGATAGTTCTACAAATTTCTAAAATATACCACATATTTAAACAAAATTTTTAATTTCTTCGCAAAAAATTCCAAAGATTTCAGAAATTTTTTTAAAAGATTTGGTTCACAAAGAATGCAATGATTTTCCAAAGATTTCAGCAATTTCAAAAATATACCAAATCTTTCAAAAATATTTTATTTATTTTATAAAGATTTTGATGTTTGCCTTAAGATTTTTAATGTTTCGTACAAATTTCGGACAGATTTAAAAGATTTCATGAAGATTCTTGGAACAATTATTTAAAAATATTTTTATATATTTTATAAAGATTTCAATGATTTCCCAACCATTTCAAATCTTTCGCAAAGATTTAAAATATTTCACAAATAATATCAAATATTTTTACAATATTTTTAATATTTTATAAAGATTAAAAATATTTCGCAAGATTTTGGACCAAACATTTTTAAAATATTTTATTTATTTTATAAGGATTTTAATGATTTCCTAAAGATTTTCAATGTTTCGTACAGATTTCGAACGGTTTTAAAAGATTTTATAAAGATTTTAATGTTTTAAACCATTTTTTTTTTAATTTTAAATATTTTATAAATATTTCAATGATTTCTGAAAGATTTTACACCGATTTTAATGATTTCCCAACGATTTCAAATCTTTCGCAAAGATTTAAAAAATGTCACAAATATTATCAAATGTTTAAAACATATTTTAAATATTTTGCAAATATTTAAAATATTTCGCAAGATTTCGGACTGATTTAGTTCAGAAAGTCTTCAACGATTTCCAAAAGGTTTCAACAATTTCAAAAATATTTTAAATTATTTTATCAAGAATTTAATGGCTTCCTAAATATTTTAAATGTTTCGTACGGATTTTGGATAGATTCAAAAGATTTCAAAGATTACAATGATTTTTCAAAGATTTCACAAAGATTTCAATACTTTCAGAAATATTATAAAATACTATTGAAAAAAATTGCAAGTATTTCGTAAAGATTTCACAAAGCTTTCACAAAGATTGGAACGATTTCCCAACTATTTCAAATCTTTCGAAAATATTTAAACAATTTATAAATATTATCAAGTATTTTGAAAATATTTAAAATATTTTACAAAGATTCCAATGATTTTCTAAAGAATTTACAAAGATTTAAAATATTTCGCAAAGTTTTTGGATAGTTCTAACAATTTCAAAAATATACCAAATATTTTTAAAATTTCAACAATTTCTTTGCAAAAAATTCCAAAGATTTCAGCATTTTTTCTTTATTATTTCCCAAAAATATAAAAGATTTCCAATTATTTTGCAAAAATTTTACATATATTAAAAAGATTTCACAGACTCTTATGTATACCAAATATTTCAAAAATATTTTATTTATTTTATAAAGTTTTCAATGATTTCCCAAAGATTTCAGAAAGATTTCGCAAAGATTTCAATGATTCTTCAAAGTTTTTAAATCTTTCGCAAAGATTAAAAAAATTTCACAAATATTATTTCGTATTGATTTGAAATATTTCACAAATTTTAATGATTTCCCAAAAAGTAAAATATTTTAGCAAGGCTTCTGATAGATTTAAAATATTTTACAAAGATTTCAATCATTTTAAAAATATTATCAAATATTTATAAAATATTATAAATATTTCACAAAGAATTTGGATAGATTTAAAGGATTTTAACAGACTTCAATTATTTCCCACGATTTCAACAGTTTAAACAAAATTAAATATTTTATAAACATTTTAATGATTTCCCAAAAGTTTTAACAATTTCAAAAAAAAAAATTAAAAATTTTGAAAACATTTCAAATATTTCCCAACGATTTCAACAGTTTAAAAAAATTAAATATTTTATAAACATTTTAATGAGTTCCAGATTGTTTTAACAATTTCAAACAAAAAATTTAAATTTTGAAAACATTTCAATGATTTCCCAACGATTTCAACAGTTTAAAAAAAAATTAAATATTTTATAAACATTTTAATGAGTTCCAGATTGTTTTAACAATTTCAAACAAAAAATTTAAATTTTGAAAACATTTCAATGATTTCCCAAAGATATCACAAAAATTTGAAAGGAAAATTTGACTTGGATAGTTTTAGAAGATTTCATAATGATTGTAATTATTTTTCAAAGATTTCAACAATTTTAAAAATATACCAAATATTTCCAAAACATTTTAATTATTTTATAAAGGTTTTAATAATTTTCTAGAGGTTTAAAAGGTTTCACAAAGATTTCAAGTATTTTGTACAGATTTCGGATTTATTTAAAAGATTCCTCAAAGATTACAACGATTTTCTAAAAATTTCAGTTATTTCGAAAATATTATCAAATATTTATAAAATATTTTGAAATATTTCGCAAACATTTCAATGATTTTTCAAAAAAATATTTGAAATATTTTTTAAATAGTTGAAGTTTTTTAAATATTGGAAATATTTTTGAAATATTAGAAATATTTGGCAGTTTTCAATAATTTCCCAGTGATATCACAAATATTCGATGAAATTTCGCAAATATTTTGGATATATTTGAAATACTTCACTGACTTGAAATTATTTCTCAAAGTTTTAAAAAATTACACAAATATTATCAAATATTTTGAAAATATTCTGAATATTTCACAAAGATTTCAATAATTTCGAAAATATTCTCAAATACTTATAAAATATTTGAATTATTTGATACAAAAAAAAATTTAACACTTTCTGTCTGTTATTGCAATGAACACTAAATTTCAATTTCAATTTCAGAAGTTAATGGGATTAAGTTAGAGAGTAAAGAAGAACATGATCGATTAGAAGAATTAGAACTAGAAGAAGAGAGAGAAATAGATGGACTGGATAGGCAAGAAATAGAGGAAGCAGTAGAAAATATTGATGTAGAAAACGTGATAAAAATAAAAGATGCAAAAAAAGAAAAAGAAGAAGAAGAAGCTGACAATTTTTCCGAAAAATTATCTAATTCCCACAAGAGTTTTAAAGGCATAAAAGATAATGTAATTCCGGAATTTTTGCCACCCGAAACGGCAGTCTCAGAAATTAATCCCCTTACGAATTTCAAAGAAAAATCTCCTGCGAAAATCTTCGAAAAATTATCCAGGATAATTATAAAAACAAGTACTTCGGAAATTATACCTGCCGAAAATTTAGAAAAGTTTTCCGTAAAAGAAAAATTCAAAGAAGTTTCAGAACCGCTTTTACGCAAAAGAAAAATCACTGAAACTTTTTCTGAGGATCAAAAGGAAAATGAGGAGGAAAATAAAGATTCTATGTCAACTCTCATATTTAAAGTTTTAGAACACGAAAAAAAAATGCAAAAAGAACATCAAGAGTGGTTGGAAAGGCAGTTCCAAAAACAGAGAGAACATGAACAAGAGCAGAGAAATGTTTTGTTGAACGAGTTGAAAGAAATTCGACAAGCTATAGCGAGTGTCTTGAATCAAGAAATTGAGAAAAAAAAGAATAATATGGTTTAGGACTCGCGTTTCAAAATTATGAAGATGTGTCGAGTTCAGTTTATTTAATATAAATTTAATAATTAATATCTAAAATGAGCAATTTAAGCAAGACTGATCGGAATAAGGGTTTTGTTATAAATTTTATTTTACGGATTTTTTAAAAAGTTTTATAATCGGTATTTTTGTAACAACTTGTATTTATTGTTTATAATTATAGAATTATGAAATTATAGAAAGTCATTAATTTTACGTATAAATTACGTAAAAGACTATATTTTGTAAATTCAGTGAGAAACTAAAAATAAATAAAAATTAGATATATTTTAAGATATTAAAAAAGTGTTAATTTTTGTATTGAAACAAGCCTTTTTCAGGATTGCTAGAGGCCAAGGAATTTCGGTAAGTTAAGAAATTATTTTGTTGAAAATTGAACAATTTTGTTAGACATTTTTTTTTTTGAAAATTCATCTTTTTTGGTAGAAAATTAAACTAATTTGTTGAAAATGAAGCTTTTTTATTCAAAAATACTTTTTTTGTTGATAATTCATCATTTTAGTTGAAAAACCCTTTTTTTGTTCAAAATTAATTCTTTTGTTCAAAATATTCTTTTTTTTTACTGAAAATTGCACAGTTATGTTTCAAGTTGAAAATTTACCTCTTTTTTGTGATAATTGAATTATTTTTTAGGAAATTCGTCTTTTTTGGTAGAAAAATAATCTTATTAGTTTTTATTCGTCTTTTTGGGTTAAAAAAATCATCTATTTTGTTCTGAATAAAAATATATAATTGTTTTTAATTTTGTGATTAAAAATTTTTTTTAAACTATTTTAGAAATTAATTAATCATTCTGTACAAAAAATTGCCTTAAAATCTTGCAGATTTTTTTTATCAATTTATATCATCGTTTAAAAAGTTTAGAATGTTTTGTATAGTTCTCATAAAATAAATTTTGTAAGATAACAAATATTTTTTATTTTGCCAGAAATCATGATTATAATTTTCATCGACAATGGATCTCTTTTGGTAGAAAATTAAAATATCGTCTTTTTGGGTTATAAATTCTTCTATTTTGTTATTATTAAAAATGTAAATTTTGTTTTGAGTTTTCTAATTTTAAGAAAAAATTTAACTTTTTTCGAAATAATTTAATAATTATGCACAAAAAAATTGTCTCAAAATCTTGCAGTATCTTTTTGATCAATTTATAACTCAATCAATCATCAATAAAAATATCAATTAAAAATAAAGCTATTTTGTTTAAAAATACTTGTTTTGTTGATGATTCATCATTTTATGTGATAATTGAATTATTTTGTAGGAAATTTATCTTTTTGGTAAAAAAAGTAATCAAATTTGTTGGATCATCACTTTTAAAAATTAATATCCAAAATTTTTTATTTTAAGTTTTTTGAATTTTTGTATAAATTTCAAATTGTTTTAGAAGTTTTTTAATAATTATGCAAAATAAAATAATAAAATTGCCTTAACATTTTTTAAATTATTTTTTAACAATTTAAAAAATCTTTTGGAAAATTTTGAAATCTGTTTTCAAGTTTTTTTACAATAAATTTTATAAGATAAATATATTTTTTATTTTCCCAGAAATCATCATTATAATTTTCGTCAAAAGTTCGTCTTTTTGGTAGAAAATTAAAATATTTTGTTGAAAATGAAGTTTCTTTGTTCAAAAAACATTTTTTTGTTGATAATTAATAATTTTAGTTTAAAACCCCTTTTTATGTTCAAAATTTAATTCTTTTGTTGAAAATCATCTTTTTTTCACTGAAAATTAAACTGATTTGTTTCAAGTTGAAAATTTATCTGTTTAATGTGAGAATTTATTTATTTTGTAGAAAATTTGTCTATTTGGTAGAAAAGTAATCTAATTAGTTGAAAAATCACTTTTCTGGTAAAAAAATTAATTCTGTGGTTAAAAAATTCAAATATTTTGTTAAGGATTCTTTTCTTTTTTTAATTCGTCTTTTTGGGGTAAAAAAATTCATCTATTTTGTTATGAATAAAAATATACATTTTTTTAAGTTTTGTGATTTAGAAACTTTTTTTAAACTATTTTAGAAATTATTTAATAATTCTGCACACAAAAATTGCATTAAAATCTTTCAGATTCTGTTTTATCAATTTGTAACATCTTTTGGAAATTTTAGAAATATTTTTTAAAGTTCTTTTAAAATAAATTTTGTAATATAACAAATAGTTTTTATTTTTCCCAGAAATCATAATTATAATTTTCGTTGCAAATTCATCTTTTTTGGTAGAAAATGAAACTACTTTGTTTAAAATGAAGTTGTTTTGTTCCGAAAACATTTTTCTTTATGATTCGTCATTTTTTTTGGTTCAAAAAATTATTTCTGTGGCTACAAATTCAGCTATTTTGTTAAAGATACTTTTTCTTATTAAATTCATCTTTTGGGTTAAAAAATGCATCGATTTCGTTAGAAATTAAAAATTTTTATTTTAAGTTTTGTGAATATTTTTATAAATTTCAAATTATTTTAGAAATTTTTTAATTATTATGCAAAATAAAAAAAATAAAATTGCCTTAAAATTTTCCTAATTCTTTTTTATCAATTTAAAATTTGTTTGGAAAATTTTGAAATCTGTTTTCAAGTTTTTTTTTACAATAAATTTTTAAAGATAAAAATTATTTTTTATTTTACCAGAAATCATCAATATAATTTTCGTCGAAAATTCATCTTTTTGGTAGAAAATTCTACTAATTTGTTGAAAATAAGGTTATTTTGTTAAAAAAAAAATTTTGTTGATGATTCATCATTTTAGATGAAAATCCCTTTTTTTTGTTCAAAATTTAATTCTTCTGTTGAAAATCATCTTTTTTCACTGAAAATTAAACTGTTTTGTTTCAAGTTCAAAATTGATCTGTTTAATGTGAGAATTTATTTATTTTGTAGAAAATTCGTCTTTTTTAGTAGAAAAGTAATCTGATTAGTTGAAAAATCACTTTTCTGGTAAAAAATTCAAATATTTTGTTATAAAGATTCTTTTCCTTTTTTAATTTGTCTTTTGGGGTTAATTCTGCACACAAAAAGTGCCTTAAAATCTTTTAGATTCTTTTTTATCAATTTCTAACATCTTTTGGAAAGTTTATAAATCTTTTCTCAAGTTTTCTTAAAATAAATTTTGTAAAATAACAAATATTTTTTTATTTTCCCAGAAATCATAATTATAATTTTTGTCGAAAATTCATCTTTTTTATAAGAAAATTTAACTAATTTGTTGAAAATAAGTTATTTTGTTCAATAAAAAAATAGTTTGTTGATTCATCATTTTAAATGAAACCCCCTTTTTGTACAAAATTTAATTCTTTTTAAAAAATTTTTTTTTCGCTAATACTTGAACTGTTTTGTTTGAAGTTGAAAATTTATCTGTTTTATGTGATAACTGCATTATTTTGTAGGAAATTTGTCTTTTTGGTGAAAAAAGTAATCGATTTTGTGTAAACATCACTTTTTCGCCTCAAAATTTTATTTCTGTGGCTAAAAATTCAACTATTTTATTAAAAATTCTTTCTTTTTTAAGTTTATCTTTTTGGATTTTTAAATTCATCTATTTCGTTTGAAATTAAAACCCAAAATTCTTTATTTTAAGTTTTGTGAATTTTTTTAAAATTTTAAATTATTTTAGAAATTGTTTAATAATTATGCAAAATAAAAAATACAATTGCCTTAAAATTTTCCTTATTCTTTTTTATCAATTTAAAATTTGTTTGGAAAATTTTGAAATCTGTTTTCAAGTTTTTTTGTACAATAAATTTTCAAAGATAAAAATTATTTTTTATTTTACCAGAAATCATCGGTATAATTTTCGTCAAAAATTCTTTTTTTTTGTAGAAAATTAAACTAATTTGTTGAAAATGAAGCTTTTTTGTTAAATAATCATTTTTTTTATGATTCATCATTTTAGTTTAAAATCCCTTTTTTTGACAAAAATTTAATTCTTTTGTTGAAACAAAATCTTTTTTTCACTGAAACTTGAACTGTTTTGTTTCAAGTTGAAAATTTATCTGTTTTATGTGATAATTGCATTATTTTGTAGGAAATTTGTCTTTTTGGTAAAAGAAAAAAAATCAAATTTGTGGAAACATCACTTTTTCGCGTTAAAAATTTATTTATGTGGCTAAAAATTCAACTATTTTGTTAAAGATTCTTTTTTTTTTTTAAATTCATCTTTTTGGGTTAACAAATTCATCTATTTCGTTAAAAATTAAATCCCAAAATTTTTTATTGTATGTTATGTGAATATTTTTTATAAATTTCGAATTATTTTTGAAATTTGTTAATAGTTATGCAGAATAAAAAAATAAAATTGCCTTAAAATTTTCCTAAGTCTTTTTTATCAATTTAAAACATCTTTTGAACAATTTTTTAATCTGTTTTCAAGTTTTTTTACAATAAATTTAATAGGATAAAAAATGTTTTTTATTTTCCCCAGAAATCATCATTATAACTTTCGTCGAAATAATGTGATAATTGAATTATTTTGTTGGAAATTCGCCTTTTTGATGGAAAGGTAATCGAATTGATTAAAACATCACTTTTTCGCGTCAAAAATTTATTTCTGTGGCTAAAAACTCGACTATTTTGTTAAAGATTTTTTTTTAAATTATTCTTTTTGAGGTAAAAAAATCATCGATTTCGTTAGAAATTAAACCCCAAAAATTTTTTCTCTTTAAGATTTGTGAAATTTAAAAAATTTTAATTATATTGATATTTTTTAATAATTATGCAAAATAAAATAATAAAATTGCCATAAAATCTTCTTCATTCTTGTTTAATAATTTAAAGATCTTGAAAAATTTTGAAATCTTTTTTCAAGTTTTTCAAAAATAAATTTTATAAGGTAAAAAATATTTTTTATCTTTCTACCTAATTCTTTTTTATCAATTAAAAAAATCTTTTGGCAAATTTTTAAATCTGTTTTCAATTTTTTTTATTTTCCCAGAAATTATCATTATAATTTTGTTGGAATATCATCTTTATCTGTAGAAAATGCAACTACTTTTTTGAAAATGTAGCTACTTTGTTAAAAAATCATTTCTCTTGTTGATGATTTATCATTGTGTTTGAAAACCCTTTTTTTCTTCAAAATTTAATTCTTTTGTTGAAATATTTTTTCACTAAAGATTGAACTGTTTTGTTTGAAGTTGACAATGTATCTATTTTATATGATAATTGAAATATTTTTTTGGAAATTCGTCTTTTTTGGTAATAAAGTAATAAAATTTGTTGAAAAATCACTTTTTTGTGTCAACAATTTTTTTCTGTGGCTGAAAATTCAACTATTTTGTTAAAGATTCTTTTTTTATTAATCTTTTAGAATTGTAAAATTCATCTATTTCGTTAGAAATTAATACACAAAATTTGTTATTTTAAGTTTTGTGAATTTTTTTCATAACTTTCAAAATATTTTTGAAATTTTTTAATAATTATGCAAAATAAAAAAATAAAATTGCCTAAAAATCTTCCTAATTCTTTTTTTTTATCTTTTTTAAAAATCTTTTGGAAAATGTTGAAATCTTTTCTCAAGTTTTTAAAAAGTAAATTATATAAGGGAAAAAATATTTTTTATTTTCCGAGAAATCATCATTATAATTTTCGTCGAAAATTCATTTTTTTGGTGGAATTTTAACTATTTTGTAAAAAATTATTTTTTGTTGAAATATTAAATGACATTTTTCGTTGAAAATTCATCTTTATTGGTAGAAAATGCAACTAATTTTTTGAAAATGAAGCTACCATGTAGAAAAAATCTATTTAATGTTAAAAATGTATCTGTTTTATGTGAGAATTTAACTATTTTGTGAACAAAAGTCGTCTTTTTTTGTAGAAAAGTAATCTAATTAGTTGAAACATCACTTTTTAGTCAAAAATTTATTTCTGTGGTTAAAAAATCAACTATTTTATTAAAGATTCTTTTCTTTTTGAAAATTCATCTTTTTGGGTTAAAAAATTCATATATTTTATTTTAAATAAAAATATAAATTTGGTTTTAAGTTTTGGAAAATATTTTCAAATTTTAAATAATTTTAGAAATTTTTTGAATAACTATGCAAAATAAAAAAATAAAATTACCTACAAATCTTCTTAATTCTTTTTTATCAATTTAAAAATCTTTTGGAAAATTTCGAAATCTTTTTTTAAGTTTTTTTACAATAAATTTTATAAGATAAAAAAAATTTCTTATTTCCCGAAAAATCATAATTATAGTTTTCGTTGAAAATTCATATTTTTTAGTTTAAAAATCTTTTTTTATGATTCATTATTTTAGTTGAAAATCCTTTTTTTTCTTCAAAATTGAATTATTTTATTGAAAAATTTAAACTATTCTAATTTCAAGTAAAAAAGGATCTATTTTATGTGAAATTTTACCTATTTTGTAGAATATTCGTCTTTTATTGTAAAAAAGTAATCTAATTAGTTGAATCATCATTTTTTTTAGTAAAAAATGTATTTCTGTGATTAAAAATTCAGCTATTTTGTTCAAGATTCTTTTTTTCATCTTTTTGGGTTAAAAAATTCATGTATTTTGTTCGAAATAAAGAGCTAAATTTTGTTTAAAGTTTTGTGATTTTTTTTTAATTTTAAATTATTTTAGAAATTATTTAAGAATTCTGAAAACAAAATTGCTTAAAAATCTTTTTAATTCTTTTTTATTAGTTTAAAAAATCGTTTGAAAAGTTTAAAGTTTTTTAATTGTTTAAAGTTCTCTTTAAATACATTTTGTAAGATAAAAAATATTTTTTAGATTCTCAGAAATCATAATTATAATTTTCTTTGTAAACATATCTTTTTCTGGAGGTTTCAACTATTTTGTTGAAAATTCTTTTTTAATAATAATATTAAATTGCATCACACCATTAGTTGAAAATTCATTTTTATTTGTAGAAAATTCAACTAATTTGTTGAAAATAAAGGTATTTTGTTCGAAAATAATTGTTTTGTTAATGATTCATCATTTTAGTTTAAAAACCTTTTTTTTCTTCAAAATTGAATTATTTTGCTAAAATTTATATATTTTTTATTCTCAGAAAATTGAACTATTTTATTTCTAGTTAAAAATTTATCTGTTTTATATTTTTTTGAATAAAAATTCAACAAATTTTTCCAAAATGGAACTGCTTTGTTGAAAATTCATTTTTCCGGTTGATAATTCATCATTTTAGTTGAAAAATTTTTTTATTTAAAATTTAAATATTTTGCTGAAAATTATATATTTTTTTACAAAAATTTATCTGTTTTATTTTTACAATTCAACTATTTTGTTAAAATTCGTCTTTTGTTATATAAAAGTAATATCTTTATTTGAAACATATTTTTGGTAAAAAATGTATTTCTTTACTTGAAAATTACAATATTTTGTAGAAAATTATTCTTTTTTGTAGTTAAAAATTTATTTTTCAAACTTAAAATTTTAATATTCTTTTTATGGCTGAAAATTCATCTTTTTTAGTTAAACGTTCAAATTTTGTTTGAAAATTCTTTTTTTTTTAAACTTCATCATTTTAGTTACGAATTCATTTCTTTAACTTAAAATATAACTATGCTTTTTGATGTTGAAAATTTATCTTTTTAAATAGAAATTTAATCTTACTGGTATAAAAATTCGTCTGACTGGTTGAAAAGACATTTTTTACTGACAATTTAATTCTTCAGTTTTTGGTTAAAAAGCAATTTCTTTGGTTGAATATTATTTTTTTTATTATTCAAAATTTATTTTTTGAACCAAAAATTAAATAATGGAAAAATCATTTATTTCTTTGAAAAGGTTTGTTCGAATATTTAACTATGTCATGAAAAATTTATTTTTATTTTGTTGATCCTTTTTTTTCATTGAAAATTTAACTATTATATTCTTGGTTGAAAATTTATATTTTTTAATTCTAAATTTATGTATTTTACTGGATGAAAATTTGGTACATAATTTGTCTGATTTAGAAGGGGAATTTTTTGGTTTTTATTTATTTTATTTTTTTTTGAGCTAAAAGGGACGAATTTTTTTTTTAATTGGAAGAGGCTGTTTTTTTCTTTTAATATTTTTATTCAGTCTAGGGGGGGGGGGGGATTTTCAATTGCTTTGAATTGTAAAAGGGAAATTTTATATTTTGAACAATTTTATTGAGTTGCAAGGGAACAAATTGTGATCATCAATTTTTTCGAAATTGGAAGATGTAAATTTTTTATTGTTAAGATTCTTTTGTAGAGTCACAAGGCAATAATTTGTTATTTTCCATTTGTTTTTTTAAATTGCAAGATCGAAAATTTTTTATTTTAAAGTTTTTACTGAGCTAGAAGTAAAGAAATTTTTATTTATTTTTTTTTTATAATTTCAGACAATTTTTTTCAGAATACTGAAAAATTCTGAAAAATCATTTCTGAACTCAAATTTAGTTATAATTTTTTCAATTCCTAAGAGAAAATTTGTTTAAATTTCTGATGAAAAACTAAAACTATTTTTTGGGAAAATACAAATAAATATAAGAAACTATGAGAGACATTACAGAAAATTAAAACCCATTAATCGGAAAAGACCAAAAATTGATTTAGAAAAAAATAATGATTTGTTTTTGGAAGACATTCAGAAAAAAATAATATAGTAATTTTTAAATTTGCCGCTTTTTTATTAAAGGCTAAAAGCGTAGACCATATCATGCAGCGCCATCTGTACGACTTTAAAGAAGCTTATAACCTATAAAACTTCTTTACCATAATTGCCAGACGAGAATCAATTTTTATAACATTCATCTGCATTCATCAACATGGTTTCTGACAGTTTGGGTTAAAGGTTTTTCGATAATCGAGAAAATTTGCGTTATTTAAACCCCCTTTAAATCATCACACATTTATTAGTGTCAACACCGATGGATCCCGTATCATTAACTTTAGCTCAGTGAAGGATTGAAAAGTTTATAATTTTTTTAACAAACAGCTTGAAAAAAATGGTTTGTATCACTCAATCCCTGTTACTTCACGAAGAATTATGCAAAGAAGCTGATAATTATTAATGTACAAGCTATTATCTAACGCCCTGCACTGAAAATTTGAGAAAGAAGAGGACACCGATGTTTTAGGTTAGGAATCACAGAAATTAGTTTGTTCTATATTTTCCAGAATCCATAGGGTGACCGGAATTCCTGATTTATCAGGACATGACCTGATATTTTATGGCTCTCCAGGTTTTTTGTGCCTGGTCCTGATTTTTCATGCGCGAAAATGAAAATTCGCGATTTTTATTGTGTGGAATTTTGTTCGAATTTTTGGAGGGCGCAGTCTCATTGTTACTATTCGAAATTCAACTTTAAAAACTTGAAAAAATATCAAAAAATGGAGGGTTCTGAAAAGTATTGAAAATAATTAACATATTGTTCAGACTTTACTTAATTATTTAGTTGAAAATATTAACCTCGGAAAAGTTATTTTTATAATTATAAACTTAGGAAATTGACATCGAATTTTATTATTTTGTTAAATTTTCAACAATTTTGTTAAAAACAATCAACTCGGTCTTGGTCGAATATTAATTTTTTGTTGACAATTCATATTTTCCGTTTGTAAATCCAAACTGTTTTTTAAAAAATAAAGCTTTTTGGCATGAAAATTTCACATTTTGGATACAAATTTTTTTCTTCATTGCCTACAAAAATTTCATGACTTATTTTCTTGTTGGCATAAAAGTGTATCTGTTTTTGTTTTCAATTTCAAATCTTTTTTTTTTTATTAAAATGTTAGCTATTAAATTTTTCGTTTAAAATTTAACAACTTAATTAAAAGTGGCACTAATTGGTTAAAAATTAATGTTTTTGGTTTATGATCCTTTATTTTAATTTAGAAACTTTTTTTGAAAATTGAACTATTTTGTAAAAAATGAATTTTATCTGATTAAATATTTAACTTTTTTAATAAAAATTGATCCATTCTATTTTTTTGTTCAACATTTCTCTTTTTTAGTTGATAATTCTGTACATCTTTTCATGAAAATTCGTTTTTGGTTAGAAAAAGTTGAAATTTAATCTTTATCGTTAAAAATTCATAATATTATATTGGTTGAAAATTCGTCTTTTTTAATCTTTACAAACACTTTTTGATCAAAAATTCAACTATTTAGTTAAAATTCATTTTTTTTATTGTTTAAAAATTTAAGTATTTTATTGAAAATTCGTCTTTTGTGGTAGAAAATTAATTTTATGGATTAAATGTTCATATTTTTGGTTGACAACTAATTTCTTTTGTTTGAAAATTTAACTGTTTTGTTAAAAATGTATTTTCCTAAGGTCAAGCATTAATTTTTTTCTACTCTAAATATAACTTCCATTTTTTATTAAAATTTAATGTTTTTTAGTTGAAAATTATTGTATTATTATGAAAATTCGTATTCCTTTAGAAACTTTTTGATTTAAAAGTCATTTTTAGAATGAAGATTCATCATTATATTTAAAAATTAAATTTTGGTTGTTAAAAAAGATGAATTTTTAACAAAATAGTTAAATATTTAACCAAAAAGATGAATTTACCTGAATAAATTAATTTTTAACTCTTATTATAAATAATTGAATATTAAATTTTCAAAAATTAATTTTAAACCAACTAGTTGAATTTTGCAATATAAATATGATTTTTTTCTAAAAAAAAAGACGAATTTTCATCAAAATACATAAATTTTCAAATAAAAAAATATAAATTTTTAACAAAAAAATGAATTATTTATATTTATAGCTGAAAAAAATTCATTTTCAACTATACAAAAAGAATTTTTCAACCAAAGAAATTAATTTTCAACTAAAATGAAGAATAGTTTACAAAAAATATGATTTTTCAACCAAAAAGATTAATTTTCAACAAAAAAGACGTTTTTTCAACAAAATTCGTGAATTTTAAACTTTAAAGGAAAAATTTTCAATCAAAAATAGAATTGTTCTTGTTACGGTTAAAAAATTAATTTATTACTATAAAAAATGGAATTAACTGATTAATTATTGACCATAGAAAAAATGTTGTCAACAAGATAGTTAAATTTTCAAACAATAAGATTAATTATTTACGAAGAAGTTTAATAGTCTATTACAAGTGATAAATTTTCAATAAAAAAGGTTACATTTTTGACTAAAGAAATGAATTTTGAACCAAATATAAAAAAAATATAAAACTTTTTTTATCTAAAAAAAAGACCAATTTTAATAAAAATGCATAAATTTTTAATTAATAAAGGTACATTTTTAATTGAAAATTAAATAATTATATTTACAGTTAAAAATGTTAATTTCTAACAATAGAAAAAAATGAATATTCTACCACGAAAGAGGAATTTTAAATAAAATAATTAAATTCTTAACAATCAAACAAAAAATGAGTTTTTAACTTTAACCATCAATATTCATTCGTGGAATGAATTTTGAACCATATAGTTGAATTTTAGAAAATTTAACTTTTTTATTGAAAATTGTCTCTTGTGGTAAAATATTCGATTTTTTGGTGAAAAATTCATCTTTTTGGTTAAATATTTAAATATTCTGTTGAACATTCTAATTTTAAATAGAGCATTAATCTTCTTGGTTTAAAATTCATATTTTTGGTTAAAGATTCCTTATTTTAGTTGAAAATTAATTTCTTTGGTTGAAAATTTCTTTTTCTATGGTTACAAATTAATTTATTTTTTTTAAGTTACAAATTTATATATTTAATTCAAAAATAGTCTTTCTTGCTAGAAAATTAATTTTCTTGCTTGAAAATGAATCATCTTGTTCAAAAATCCATTTTTTGCTTAAAAATTCAAGTCTTGCAATGAACTATTAATCATTTTATTTGAAAATTTATAAATTTGGCTTAAAATTTAACTATTCAGTTAAAAATAGATCTTCTTACGTTAAAAATTCATATATATATAATTTAAAAATCGTCTTTCTTGCTAGAAAATTAATTTTCCTTTTTGAAAATTAATCGTCTTGTTTAAAAATCCATCTTTTTGCTTAAAAATTAAAGTATTGCAAATAACTAATGTTCACTTTAGTGGAAAATTTATTCATTTGGTTGAAAATTTAACTATTTAGATAAAAATAGATCTTCTTACGTTAAAAATTCATATATTTAATTTAAAAATCGTCTTTTATGCTAAAAATTTAATTTTCCGATTTGAAAATTAATCGTCTTGTTTAAAAATCCATCTTTTTGCTTAAAGATTCAAGTATTGCAATTACCTATTAAATATTTTAGTTCAAAATTCGTTAATTTGTTTGGAAATTTAACTATTTAGTTAAAAATAGGTCCTCTAAGTTAAAAATTTATATATTTAATTAAAAAATTGTCTTTCTTGCTAGAAAATTAATTTTCTTGTTTAAAAATCCATTTTTTGCTTAAAAATTCAAATATTGCAATTAACTATTAATCATTTTAGTTAAAAATTCATTCATTTGGTTGAAAATTTAATTATTTAGTTGAAAATAGATCTTCTTACGTTAAAAATTCATAAATTAAATTTAAAAATCTTCTTTCTTGAGAGAAAATTAATTTTCCTATTGAAAATGAATCGTCTTGTTTAAAAATCAATTTTTTTGCTTAAAAGTTCAAGTGTTGCAATTAACTATTGATCATTTTAGTAATTAATTCATCTTTTTGGGTGCAAAATTTGAAAAAATTTGGTTAAAAGTTAAATTTAATTTGTTTAAAAAAAAATCTATTTTTTTACGTAGAAGAATAATTTTTTAGCTAAAAATCTAACTATTCCATTTTTTGTTGGAAAAGTGATATTTTTTTATTCAAAATTCAGAGATTTGTTTGAAAATTGATCTTTTTCAGTTGAAAATTCTAGTCTTTGATTGAGAATTAATGTCTTTTCAAATCAAAATTTTTAAATCGTCGTTTTGGTTGAAAATTAATCTACCTTTTTAAAAATCCAAATTTCTAAATGAAAAGTTAGGAATTTAAAGCAGTTTAAATTAATTTTCAATATCGTACTCACATTATTTTACCAAAATATTCACTAAATTTTAGGTACAAGTAAAGAAAAGAAAAATGTTTTAATTAATCTGTCAAGCTAAAATATTTAAGAGTATCTTGTAATAATAATTAAATTCCTATAAGCTAAAAAGGGTCATTATTTGTAATAAACTCTTGAAAAATCATGACTGGAAAAAGTTTGAGATACCTCGAAAAAACTTGGAATTGCCGGAGAATTTTTTAGCTGAATAATCTCCAGATTTCCTTTGATAAATTTAATAAATTTAATAAATTTTCAAAGCCATCTGGTCACCCTAGATTCAGAATCAGAATAAGACTTTCACGAATTCATTTTTTGTTTAAAGTAGGTCTATTTTTTCAGGAAACTTCGGTTCCAGAATCATTATAATGCTACATCGGTCTTACAGTCTCTTAAGTTTTATTCGGCGAAATGTCACTTGTCACTGTAGAGACCGATTCTATATTTTCCACTTTGAAGTTACGAGGAGACACGCCAGTATTTTCATCACACCAAAATATGTTCACGTTATATCGAATACGCAAAAAAGTTGGAATAATCCGAGCCCTCGAAAAATCGGCGAAACGCGATGGATTCATGCCTCATCTTCTTCGCGGCTCGCAGCCAAGGAAATTGAAGGGAAAAAAGCTGAGAAGCTGGAAAAAATTGTGAAGTCGACCCTCAAGCAGAAAGTGATCGAACTCGATCAGGAAAAGTTGGGAAAAGTCAAAGAGAGGGATTTGGACATTAACGTTTTGAGCTCTCAGGATGACACGAAGAAAGAGGAGAAGCCGAGGAAAAAAGAGGAAAAGAAGGAAGTGGGCAAGGAAGAATCACCTGTAGCAAAAAAAGGTAGAATTTTTAATTTTAGTAAAACAAATTATAAAAATATTTGAATTTTTTCATGAAATTTTACACTTAATAGTTGAATTTTTTATCAAAAAAGACAAATTTACAACAAAATAGCCGCATTTTAAGCCAGAAATGATAAATTTTTTTAACAGAAAATATAATAGATTAATCTATAAAATCTATAAATAAGTCTTATTAATCATTAATGATAAGAATGTAAAAAAGTTTCCTGAATTAAAATGTAATAGTTGATATTTCAACAAACAAAGATTTTTATTTCAAACCAAAAACAGTTTAATTCAACCAAAGAAATAAACTTTCAACTAAAATCATGAATATTTAACAAAAAATATGAATTTTCAACCAAGAAGATTCATTTTCTTCCAAAAAGGGCGACTTTTCAACAAAATACATGAATTTTAAATTTAAGACAAAATATTTTCAATCAAAAATGGAATTGTTCATGTTACAGTTAAAAAATTTATTTTCGCCTATAAAAAAAAAGGAATTAATTCATTAATTTTTAATCATAGAAAAAAACTTTGTCAACAAAAAAGTTAAATTTTTAAACAAAAAGATTAATTATTTACAAAGAATTTTAATATTCTACCACAAGATATGAATTTTAAATAAAAAAGGTTACATTTTTGTCTAAAGTAATGCATTTTTAAAATTTTTTAAAAATGCATGATATTTCAACTAAGAAAGATAAATTGTCAATTAAAAATTAAATAGTTTCATTAACAGTAAAAAAGTTAATTTCTAACTATGGAAAAAAATGAATTTCAATAAAATAGTCCAATTTTCAAGCGAAGAAATGAATTGTCAACCAAAAAGATAAAGATATCACGAACAAGATAAATATTCTACCACGAAAGACGAATTTTAAATAAAATAATCAAATTCTTCACAAAAAAATGATTTTTCAACTATAATGATCAATATTTATTTAAAAAATGAATTTTGAACCAAATATTTGAGTTTTCGAAAACTTAACTTTGTCATTTAAAAGTCGTGGTAAAATATTATATTTTTTGGTGAAAAATTCATGTTTTTGGTTAAATATTTAACTATTTTGTTGAAAATTCTCATTTTTAATGGAAAATTAATTGTAAATTAATTTCTTAGGTTGAAAAATTCTTTTTCTATAGTTAAAATACAATAAATAAAATAAATATAGTTGGAAATTTATCATTTTTAATTAAAAAAATTCATGTATTTTGATGAAAATTCGTCCTTTTTTTAAGAAAAAATTTTTCTTTATTTTCCAAAATTCAACTAGTTGGTTTAAAATTATTTTTTTGGAATTAAGTATTCAATTACTTATATTTATAGTTGAAAATTAATTTATTCAGTTCAAAATTTAACTTTTTTATTGAAAAATCGTCTCTTGTGGTAAATTATTAAATTTCTTGGTGAAAAATTCATCTTCTTGGTTAAATATTTAACTATTTTGTTGAAAATTCTAATTTTTAATAGAAAATTAGTCTTCTTGGTTTAAAATTCATATTTTTTGTTAAAGATTCCTTATTTTAGTTGAAAATTAATTTTTGTGGTTAAAAATTCTTTTCCTATGCTTAAAAATTAATTTTTTCAGCTGTAAATATAAATATTTCATTTTTTTGTTCAAAATTTATCTTTTTTAGTTGAAAATTAATTTATTCAGTTAAAAATTCAACTTTTGTATTGAGAAATAGTCTCATGTAGTAAAATATTAAATTTCTTGGTGAAAAATGCATCTTTTTGGTTAAATATTTAACTATTTTGTTGAAAATTCGACTTTTTTTCGTAGAAAATAAATCTTTTTGGTTTAAAACTCATATTTTTTTAAATTTATAAATTTATAAATAAATTTATAAAAGGCAAATTTTCAACAAAATAGCTGAATTTTTTACTAAAAAAGGTAAGTTTTTAACAAAAAATTGAAATGAAATGTCTATCGATAAAAAAAATTCAACGAAAAATGCAATAGTTAAATTTCTAGTGAAAAAAAATTTAATTAAAAGAAAACTTATTCTTTATTTGTGACTAATTCACCGTTTTGATTCAAAATTTAACTATAAGGTTGTAAATTCCTTTAAAAATTAAAATATTTGATTGACAATTCTTGTATTTTGTTAACAATTGTTTTTTGTAGAAAATAATTCTTCTGGATTCAAAATCTACTTTCTTTGTTAAATTTTTTATTTTAATTGAAAATACATTTTTTAACTAAAAATGTAACTAAATGCAAATTTAACTATTTCGTTAAAAACTAATCTTACTTCAAACTTATTTCTCTAACAGAAAATTAATCTTTTTTATTAAAAATATATTTCTTTGGTTGAAAACTACTTTTTTTAAATTGAAAATTGATGCTTTAACCAAAAATTAAAGTAAAATTTTGGTTTAAATTATTCTTATAGGGATTTAAAAAAAAATTTAATAAATATAAAATAATTTTCAATCAATGAAATAAAAATTTCATTCAGAAAGATTCATTTGCTGCCAAAAGAAAACATTTACCAGATCGGTTAATTTTCTACCAAAAAGACAAAATTTCAACAAAATAGCAGAATTTTAAATCAAAAATGATCAATTTTAAACAAAAAATAGAATAGAAATAAATTGAATTGGATTTTCAACCAGATAAATGAATTTTCTACTCAAAAGATTGAATGTTTAAAAAAAATTAAATGGAATGGTAAAATTTTTAATAAAAAAGTTTGTAATCAAACAAAAGAAATTTTCAACAAAACAGTTAAATTTTCAGTAATAAAATTTGTTTAAAAATAATTTGGAAACAAAATTTAGTTAAATTTTTAGTTAAAAAAATTATTGATAAATAAAAAAAACTAATTTTGAACCAAAGAAATAGATATTCAACCAAATTAATTTTCAACAAAAAATAGAATAAAGTAGAAATTTTAAACGAAATATTTAAATTTTAAACCAGATAAATGAATTTTCTACCCAAAAGATTAAACAGTTATATAAAAATGAAATATTTTAATTTCAAAAAAGGAATTTTTAACCAAACAAATTTATTCTCAACAAAAAGTGTAATATTTGATATTTCCACTAACAAAATATTTTAATTTTCAATAAACAATTAATTAAAACCAAAAAATGAAGTCTTTTAACAAAACAGTTGAATTTTCAAACAATAAAGATAAATAATCTTCCTGGAAATGTTTTGTTTTTAACTCATGAGGACATATTAAAGAAAAGTATAAGTGAAATGCGAAAAATATGCATTTTCTACAAAATAATTGAATTCTCGAATAAAAAAGACGAGTTTTCAAAAAAAGAAGTGAATTTTAAAGGGAAAAAACAGAATTTTCAATCAAATTTGTTCAATTTTAAGTCAAAGAAATAAACATTTAACTAAAATGATGGATCTTTAACCAAAAATATCAATTTTTAACCATATACTTCAAATTTCAACTAAAAAAGATACATTTTCTACCGAAAAATATAACAGTTTAATTTTATATTAAAGAAATTAATTTTTAGTCAAGTAGAATAAATTTTTAACGAAATAATAAAATTTTTACTCAAACAGACGAATTTTCCACCCAAACAGACGAAATTTCCGCCAAAAAGATTCATTTTCTGTCAAACGAGAATATTTTTAACAAAATATTTGAATTTTTAATGAAATTTTAAAGCAGAATGGTAAATTTTCTAACAAAAAAGAAAAAATATCAACGAAATAGCAGAAATTTCAACTTAAAAAGATAAATTTATAACAAAAAATAGAATAGAGTAATTTTAAGTTACATAAATAAGTTTTTAACCACATAAAATAAATTTTCAGCCAAATAAAATGTTGGGTTTCTTGGTTTAAAAAAATTAATTGCCAATACAACAAAAACTAATTTTCAATCAAAGAAATAAAAATTGTGATTAAAAGATTCCTTTTCCGCCGAAAGATAATATTTTTTAAATAAAATTCGGGAATTTTAAACCAAATATTTTATTTTTCAATAAAATTTTTAACAAAATAGCTGAATTTTCTACAAAAAATGGAATTTTGTACAAGAAAAATTAAATTATTAATAACAAAAATTCAACGTAGGAAATTAGTCTTCTTGATTGAAAACTCTTTTTTTTAAATAATTTTTGTTAGCAAATTAATTTTCTTGATGGAAAATTCATTTTTCTGGTTGAAAATGTACAATTTTCGTTTGAAAATTCGTCACTTTTTAAAAAAATTTAATTATTATTTTCTAGAAAATTTGTTGTATCTTTTTGTTAATAATCAATTTTTAAAATAAAAACTGAACTATTCCAATTTAGGTAGGAAATTAATCTTCTTGATGCAGAACTCATTTTTTTTTATTCATCCTTTTGAATAAAAATGTATCAGTTTGTTTGATAATTTAATTTTTTCCTTAAAAATTCTTTTTTTTCTAAATTTTGTTGGAAATTAATTTTCTTCGTTGAAAATTTATCTTTCTGATTGAAAAATTAATTATTTGTATTAATAAGTTGATTGAAAATTTGTCATTTTAGTTAGAAGTTTAAGTATTATTTTCTAGAAAATTTTTTAAAATGAAAACTTAGCAATTTCATTTTAAGTAGGAAATTAATTTTCTTACTTCAAAAGTCATCTTTATCGATGAAATTTCATCAC
This sequence comes from Druon quercuslanigerum, assembly GCA_010014905.2. Taxonomy (NCBI): domain Eukaryota; kingdom Metazoa; phylum Arthropoda; class Insecta; order Hymenoptera; family Cynipidae; genus Druon; species Druon quercuslanigerum. The sequence continues at coordinate 7,808 of JAAAKG020104347.1, read as the reverse complement.
TTCCATCAAAAATTGCCTATTTTTGTTAAGAAAATCACCTTAAATCCCCGTTTTAAGAGAATCTTTTGCGGATTTTTCTGCAAACCAAAAGAGAAACAGTGTCATAAATATTTTCCAGCTGCTAAAAAAAGAATGAGGGTTGATCTTTCTGCCTCGTCACTGGAGAGAAACTTTATCACCCCGGTGAGGGCGATGTCAGATTTTCTTCTGAAACCTTCAGACCTGGAATCTCTGCCAAAAACTAAAAGAAGATCACCTTACGAATTTGAACCGCCGATCACGGTTTACTGGAGGAAGGACGTCGAAGCTAAGTACGTACCGTAATTTTGCCAATTTTGTCCCGATTTTTATCAATTTATTGCAGATTGTGATTGATCACATGAAGTAAGAATTTACTGCTTTTAGAGCATTAGAAGTCTGGGGATCTCATGATATTCTGAATAAAGAACTCCTGAAAAAAGAAGTCGAGCTCAAGACCTATCAGCAAAGTAAATATCATTTCTATTTATTCAGAAATTTTAAGAAATTAAACAATGTCAAGGTAAATAATATTATTTTATTATATATTTTTTTTATACATTTATTAATATTAATATTAAGATTAATATTTTAAACCCTATCGGGGTGGCCACTGAACTTGAAAAAAGGAAATTGATCCGAAATTTTAATCACTGGGAAATAACGCAGAATTTTCTTAAAAACTGGGAATTGTGTCAATTTTATTTTTTATTTTAACGATAAATATGGTCTTACTCTTAGAAAAAAAAAAAATATCGAAAAACCAAAATATTTTAGAGTCTGGATTACTAAAACGCGAATTTTCTAAACTGCGATCGAGAGAATTTCAGAATTTTTACTGTTTTTTATTGAATTACAAGCTTCATACTCTTTTCACTATTTCTCTTTTTTTTTAAAAGAATTTCTTCTTTTTTCCCGTTTTCAAGATTGAGGACTTAAAGTAGTTTGTTGAAAACTAATCTTTTTGGATTATATTCAATGAAACAGAATTCACTTTCAACCAAAAAGGATGAATTTTTAACAAAATAGTAGAATTTTCAAGGAAAAAAAAATTCAAATTAATAGTACAATTTTTTACGCAAAAAGATGAATTCTAATTGAAGGAATTATATTTGTAACGAAATATTGTCTTTTTTTACAACAAAATATTCATTCTGAAGCAAAAGAAAGAAACATTACACTTTTTAAATGTAAAGAATTAACTTTGAACCAAAAATGTTGAAATTTCAATAAAATAATTAAATTTTTAACCTAACAGTAGAATTTCTGACCCAAATAGATGAATTCTGAACTAAAAATATGACTTCAATGAAACAGAATTCACAGTTAAAAAAGATGAATTTTTAATAAAATAGTTAAATTTTTTGAACAGGAAAGATTACTTTTAAAAGTAAATACTTGAATTTTTTCAAAATGATGCCCTTTTTTACAAAATAGTACAAGTTTTAACCAAAATAATTCGATTCTAAACACAAAATGTAACTACAGACTTTTTAAATAAAAAGAATAAAGGTTTTGGCCAGATAAAATTCAAAAAATAAAGATTTTAGCGCTTCTTCTCTGCCTAAATTCTTTTACTTTTATTAATATTTAAATAATTTTATTTAAATTAATTCTGATGTTAAATTTTGCTGATTACTGGTAGAAATCATTTACTCACTTTTTCATAAAATTATTTTGACCTATAATCAGCACAATTTAACATCAGAATTAACTAATTAATTACCCTGGTGGACTAAATAGCATTACTTTAAATTTTATTTAAATACAGATTTAACCAGAAAAGGTGATTTTATAATCAAAAAAGAAAATTTTTCAAATAAAACATGAACTTTCTATCTAAAGACAATTTTTTTAAAAAGAAGAACCGTTAAATTTTCAACCAAATACTAGAGTTTCTAAATAAAATAAATAAATTTTGAAGAAAAAATGTAAAAGTAGACTTTGCAAGTAAAAAGAATTAATTTCTAACCAAAAAAGGTGAATTTTCATCCAAAAAATGACGACTTTTTAACAAAATAATTAAATTTTGAACCACAAAAGATGAATTCTGAACAGAAAACATAATAGTAGAATTTTCAAATGAAAAAATCCGTCTTCAACTAGAAAAGTTGAAATTTAAAAAAGAAAACAAGGCAATTAATTTTCAATTCAAAAGAACGAATTTTCTATCCAAAAAGACGAACTTCCAAGAGCACAGTTAAATTTTTGACCATAAAATCAAGTATTTTGTTGAAAATTAAAATTATTTTAGTTGAAGATTTATCATTTCAGTTCAAAATTTACTTGAACTATTTAATTTTTTGTTGAAAACTTATCTTTTTTACAAGATAAGTAATCATTTTAAAATAAATTTCTGTTTTGTAGAAAATTTAAGTTTAATATTTTTTGTTAGGAATTCATTTCTTTGATTGGAAAAAATATATTTAGTTTAAAATTAATTGTTTTTCTTGCAGAAAATTCCTTTTTTGTGTTGACAATTTAACCTTTTAGTCAAAAATGAATATTTTTAGGGAAAAATTCACCCCTAAGATTAAAAAGTCATTTCTTTGGCTACAAATTCGTTTCTTTTTAGTTGAAAATGAATTTTTCTTGAACTAAATATGTAACTATTACATTCTTGCTTGAAAATTTATATTTTGAGTTGAAAATTAATTAATTTTGTTGCAAACTCTTTTTTTTTAATTTACTTTTCCAACTGAAAATTCAACTATTCTAGTTTTGGTTTGTAAATTTCTCTTTTTTCAGTTAAAAGTTTATATATTTTATTGAAACTATCTTTTTTTTGGCAGAAAATTCATCTTTTGGGTTTAAAATTGAATTATTTTGTTGATAATTGATTTTTTGGTTGAAAATTGATTATTTTATCTGAAAATTTTTTATTCTCCTATTTTTGGTTAACGATTCATCATTTTAGTCAAAAATTAATTTCTTAAGTTTAAAATTAGAATCGTTAAGCTGTTAGAAAAATAAATGTTTAAGTGAAGAAAATAAATTTTAACAAAATAGTTTTTTTTTAGTCCAAACAAATTATTTTTAACCAAAAATGGAAGAATTACATTTTCAGTTAAAACAATCAATAAAATATATATAATTTCAACTAAAAAAGAAAAATTTACAAATAAAAATAAAAAATATTTCAATTTGCAGTTAGAAAAGTAAAATGAAAAATAACACGAATTTTCGGCAAAATTAATTAATTTTCCGCTGAAAATATAAATTTTTAAGCAAAAACGGAATAGTTACATCTTCAGTAAAAAATTAATTTTCAACTAAAAAAAACGAATTTTCAGCCAAAGAAATTAATTTTTAATCACAGTAATGAATTTTCAACCAAAAATATACATTTTTGATGCAATAGTGAAATTTTCAAACTAAAATATTAATTTATTTAAAAAAAAAGAAATAAATTGTTAACAAAAAATAAAATAGTTAAGTCTTCTGTAAAACAGAACATTTTTAACGAAAAAGATTATATTCCAATCAAAAAAGGTTAATTTTCCACAAGAAATGGAATAGTGAAAGTGAATTTTTAGCTAAAATGATAAATCCGCAAAGTAAGAAATTAATTTTTAACCAAATATATTAACTTTCAACTAAACAAATTATATTTTAACCAAAAAACTAAATTTTTCCAAAAATATTTCAATTTTAATCCCAAAAGATCAATCTCCGGCCAAAAAGATTCAGTTTGAATAAAATATATAAATTTTCAACTAAAAAAATATATAATATAATATAATATATTATATTAAATTACAAATAAAAAATAAAATACTTTAACTTCTAGTCAGAAAAGTAAATGAAAAAAACGAGTTTTCAGCAAAAAAAAATTTAATCACAGTGATGAATTTTCAACCAAAAATATAAATTTTTGATCAAATAGTGGAAATTTTCAAACTAAAAGATTAATTTCCTACAAAAAACGAATTTTTAACAAAATGAATTTTTTTTAATTAAAGAAATGAATTATTATATTATTATATTATTTTTAAAAAAAATAAAATAGTTTAAAACCGAAAACATAATAGTAGACTTTTCAAATTAAAAAATTAGTTTTAATCCAGAAAAGTTGAATTTTTAAGAAAAAAAACATGACTTTTCAAACAAGACGAACTTTTAAGAGGACAGTTAAATTTTCGACCGTAAATTTAAGTATTTAGTTAATAAATTAAAATTATTTTAGTTGAAGATTTATCATTTCAGTTGAAAATTTTCTTGAAAACTTTCCTTTTATAAAAGAAACGTAATAATCCAAAAATGAATTTCTGTTTTTTTTTGTTTTTTTGGACTAATTTTCTTTGATTGAAAAAAATATATTTAGTTACAAATGAGTTTTTTATATAAAATTCATCTTTTGGTTTGACAATTTAACTATTTAGACAAAAATGCATAATTATGGTTAAAAGTTCACCACTAAGATTAAAACTTAATTTCTTTGGCAGAAGATTCCATTCTTTCTTAAAAGTTTATATTTTTAGTTGAAAATAAATTAATATAGTTGAAAAATCATTTTTTTTAATTTACTTTTCAAACTGCAAATTTAACTATACTAGTTTTGGTTTGTAAATTTATCTTTTTTCAGTTGAAAATTTATATATTTTATTGAAACTGTACCTTTTTTGGTAGAAAATTCATATATTGGGTTTAAAATTGAATTATGTTGCTGAGAATTCATTTTTTCACTTGAAAATTGGTTATTTTAACTGAAAAATGTTAATTCTTCTATTTTTTGTTAAAAATAATTTTTTTATGATTAAAAAACGATTTAATTGAAATTTGTTTGTTAAGCATTTATTTTCCTAACATTTTAACTATTCTAATTTTGTTTGAATTTCTCTTTTTCCTCGTTTTCAAGAAATTTTTTTTTCTCATTTTTTTGTACTTAAAGTTGAACTTAACTTTATTATCGTGGTTAAACATCTGAACTATTTGGTTGAAAATCAATCTCTTTTGATTAATGATTTAAACTATGTTGGTAAAAATTAATCTTTTTTGGTTAAATTCAACTATTTTTGGTATAAAATATGTTCTGCGTGAAAATTCAACTATTTGTTGAAAATTCTTTTCTTTTTTTGCTAAAAGTCCATTTTACTAACTGAATATTTAGGTATTTTATTTTTAGTTGAAAATTTATATTTTTAGTTGAAAATTCATGTATTTGCTTACATTTTTCTTTTAGTTGAAGATTTATCATTTGAACTATTCCATTTTTCGTAGAAAATTGAACTATTTTATTTTTTGTTAAGAATTCAATTCTTTGTTAAGTAAAAAAAATATTCTGTTAAATATTCGTTTTTTATAGGAAATTTCTCTTTTAGTTTAAAAATTCCACTATTTGGTTAAAAATCTATATTTTCGGTTGAAAATTCATTACTGTGATTAAAAATTAATTTCATTGGCTGAAAATTCGTTTTTTAGTCAAAATTAATTTTTCTAACTGAACATGTAACTATTCTATTTTTGCTTCATTAATATTTTCAGTTAAAAATTATATAATTTTGCTGAAAACTAGTTTTTTGACATTTCTTTTCTAACTCTTTTCTAACTAAATTGTAAATTTGGTTTGTAAATTTACCTTTTATTAGTTGAAAATTTATATATTTTATTTATACTGAAATCTTTTTGGCAGAAAACTTATCTTTTGGGTTGAAAATTGAAATATTTTGTGGAAAATTCAGTTTTTTGTTAAAAATTTATCTTTTTAGTTGAAAATTCATGTATTTCGCGAAAAATTAATTTTTTTTTTATTTGAGAATTTATCATTTTAGTTGCAAATTCACTTGAACTATTCCATTCTTTGTGGAAATTTTACTTTTTTTATTGGAATGTAATCTTTTTTTTTAAATGTTATGTTTTGAAAAAATGTAATTAATCTATTTTTTGTTAAGAATACATTTCTTTGTTTGAAAAAAAATTTTTTTGTTAAAAATTCGTTTTTTTATAGAAAATAAATCTTAGTTTGAAAATTCCACTATTTGATCACAAATTTATATTTTTCATTGAAAATTTATCACTGTGATTAAAAATTAATTTTTTTCTAAAAAGTCGTTTTTTTTTCATTTAATTTTCTAACTGCAAATTGAACTATTTTATTTTTTATTTGTAGATGATCATTTTTTAGTGGACAATTTCTATATTTGATTGAAACTGAATGTTTTTTGCAGAAAATTTATCTTTTGGGTTTAAAATAAAAATATTTTGTGGATAATTCAGTTTTTTTTTGTTGAAATTTTATTTTTTTAGTTGAAAATTCATATTATTGGTTAAAAATTAATTTATTTTATTTGTGGATTTATCATTTTAGCTGAAAATTCACTTTAACTATTCCATTTTTATGGAAAATTTACCATTTTTATTAAAATGTAATATTTTTCGTTAAAAAATGTTGTTTTGTATAAATTTAACTTTTTTTTTTATTAGCAATTCATTTCTTTGGTTTGAAAAAAAATAATTTTTTAAAAATTCGTTTTTTATAGGAAATTAATCTTTTAGTTTGAAAATTCTACTATTTGATCAAAAATGTATATCTTTGGTTGAAAATTAATCACTGTGATTAAAAATTAATCTTGTTTTTTTATTTACGTTTCTAACTGCAAATTAAACTATTTTATTTTTTATTTGTAAATTTATCTTTTTTTAGTTGAAAATTTATTTGATTGAAACTCAATCTTTTTGGCAGAAAACTTATCTTTTGGGTTTAAAATTGAATTATTTTGTGCAACATTCAGTTTTTTTGTTGAAATTTTATCTTTTTAGTTAAAAATTCATATATTTGGTATTCATATATTCATGTATTCCATTTTTTCTTGAAAATTTATATTTTCAGCTGAAAACTCGTGTTTTTTAAATTTACTTTTCTAACAACAAATTGAAATATTTTATTTTTGATTCGTAAATTTATCTTTTTTAGTTGAAATATTATATATTTCATTGAAACTGAATATTTCTTTTTGTAGGTTACAAATTTATTGATTTGTTTTTAAAAGTTCAACTCTTTTTTTTGGGTTAAAAATACTATTTGCTTTATAATTAAATTATTTTGTAAAAACTAAACTATTTTGTTGAAAATGCATATTTTTTTCGAAAATTCGTCTTTTTAAATAAAAAATGTGCTCTTTGGGTACAAAATTCGTCTTTTTGGTTGAAAACTCAACTATCTTCTAAAAGATTCGTGTTTCTAGCATGAACATTAAACTATTTTGTGGAAAATAAAACTGCTTTTATAGTTAAAGATCATGCTTTTTTGTTTGAAAATTATATATCAACTATTTATTTAAAAATTCAAAAATTTGTATTGAAAATTCGTGTCTCTTTTGCTTTAAAGTTGAATTATTTGTTGGTAAATACAACTGTTTGGTTCAATATTTAACTTTTTTTCTTGAAAACTCTTCTTTTTATACTTAAAATTCAATTTTATTTTTAAAACTTCTAACTCCTAAAACTTTTTTACTTGAAAATTCTAATATGAGGTTGAAAATTCAATATATTTTAGTCTTAAAGTTCTAGAAATATGGTATCTACAATAATGATAATTAAAAGAATTTATTCCTCTATTAATCCTCTATTTTCTTGTTAAAAAGTCGCCCTCTTTTCCCTATTTTGAAATCGCGAAGTCTCAAATCACTTTTACAATATTTAACATTATATTTTTTCCCTTTGAGTTTCAAAATGTTTATTTTTTCCAGCTTTTATATAATAAAGAAATGATTATTTTTTTATTATTATTATTACACCATTAAGCCGTTTCCCTTTCGGGGTAGGCGTGACTCACTCGGTAGGGAGGGGAG
>JAAAKG020104336.1:837-15744 GCA_010014905.2 Druon quercuslanigerum | reverse complement strand
TTTCTACAAAATTTTATTATCGAGGGTCAATATAATCCCCCAGCGATTATTATTATGATAATGTATAAAATTATTTATATATACTATTATTATTACTTTTAATTTTTTTAGACATTAACAAATGTAAACGTGCGTTTGAAACTATATAACCTATTTTTAACTTAAAAATAACTCCATAATAATATAGTCATAATAAAAGGTTTTTATTAAATTTAAAATATTGTTCAAGTCTAAATTATTCAATTTTTAACCCATTTAATTTGAAATTTGTTTATTTATAAAAAGCATAAGTCTTTAATATTTAGCAATATTTCACTGTTCATTTAAGACGAAGATCTTTTAAACTTCTCGCGTTACAATTTTAATTGTTCTATTTAAAAAATGTTTAATTTGTAAGTTAAATTGTTAAGTTTTGGCGCATGAATTACAATTGAACACCTATTATTTGTAGAAAAAATTTGAGTAGTTTTAAGAGATATTTAGATGTTTTGAAAAGATTAGAAATCAATTAAAATCTTGAAATTATTTCAAATAATTTGAACGAAGTGTCTTAACATTTTGTTTTAATAACTTTTAAATATATTTTCAAATTAATCAGTCTTTTCCTTCAACTTTTAAAAATCCTTTAAACCCCCCAGATACGTTTTGTTTTAAATTCGACTGTGGGTATTTGCACCAAAATTTCGGTATGAATAGCCGAATTTTGTCGGGGCACACACTTCGTTTAAATTATTTGAAATCATTTCAAGTTCTAAATTTAATTTGAATCTTTTTAAAACTTCTAAATATCTCTTAAATTTACTTTAACTTTTTTACAAATAATAAGAGTGCTATTGTTATTTATAAATTTAAATTTTAAAGATTTGTTATAAATTTGCAGGATTTTATAAAAGTTATAGAAAAAAAATCAATTTAATTTAAAATATATTTAAAAGTTCCGAAAAAAAATTTCAAAAATGACTTTGAATTTGAAAAATCTAAAACTACTTCTAGACTTCTCAAGATTTTTAAATAGAATTTTAAAGCTTTTCAAGGACGCCTAAACTATTTAAAATACAAATAATTTAATTTAACATAGTTTAACTTAAAAGTGTTAGTACCTTCCATTTTGTACGTGTAAATTTTTAAAAGTTTAAAAAAGATTAATTTTATAACTAATTTTCAAATCTAAAAAAGATGAATTATCAAAGATAAATGTAGTTGTTGATATTTTAACCAGAAGAAAATGTATGTAATTAATAATAGTTAATTTAAAGAAAGAACAATTACATTTTCTACCATAATTATTAATCCTCAAGCAAGAAAAATAATTGTTAACAAACTAGTTCAACTTAAACTAATTATTTTAAACTAATTAATTTTTGCAAAAAGATGACTTTTTTTATTCTGATCTATCAAAATTTGAATTTACCGCCAAGTTATCTAAAATGGAATTGAGATTTTAGGTTATGACTAGTTTGAATCGAATGTGTAAAGGTCGGAGTAGGTGTTTTTGATGACATGGGGGGGGGGGGTGTCCGAAAAAGCGTGACGTAATACTTGGACGACCCCTTTATCGAGAAGCCCCTAGGCAAAATCGATTCTCTACTCTAATCGATTCTAATCAACCACATTAATGCAGCGACTACCGTTTGCAGATAGATTCTTCTAGAAACGTATATGTCTAATGCATACATCATCGTTAAGGTTCGAGTCAACGGCACGACAATGCTTATAAATAGTGGACGAGGTATTACCTAACTCGACGAGATTGAATCTCCAGGAAGAGAGAGAGAGACGTAGGGAGTGGGGGCAAGCGGGATGAGTGAGAGAGGCAGAGAAAGAGAGAGAGAGAGAGAGAGAACGAGAGAGGACTTCCTACCCAGATTACGATCTGCGGACGAGTATCCTCTTTAAAACGACGAGGTCACCATTTCTATATACATCGACCATTATGCGATTCCTTGAATTCAGCCGGAAATTTATTGGTGTCCTACTCGTTTTATGCCGATTACTTTGTAACTGCATCTTCGTGCCGCTGCAGCCGACTAGAAACATGTGCGTTACTAACTGACCCACCGACGCGACGCCGTTACCTGTGTCCATGAAGTTGGTACTTCATCCATACTGCCTTCCAAACAATAAAAATAGTAAGTGACTGTTGGAAGTAGTAAGGAAGCGTTAAAAGTTTTAAGGAACCCTTTAAAGTAGTAAGGTACCCTTAAGGGCAGTAAGTGGCCGTTAAAAGTAATAAGGTACCTTTCAAAGTAGTAAGGAACATTTAAAAAAATTGTAACGGACCGTTAAAAATAGTGAGGGACCGTTAAAAGTTGTAAGAAACCTTTAAAAGTAGTGAGGGGCCCTTTAAAGTAGTAGGGAACCTTGAAAGTTGTAAGGGATCGTTGAAAGTTGCAAGGGACCCTTGCAAGTTGTGAGGGATGTTAAAGTAGTAAGGTAACATTAAATAAAGTAAGGGACTCATTCAAAGTAGTAAGGGACTATTAAAAGTAGTAATCCAACATTACAAGTAGTAAGGGACGTTAAAGTAGTAAAGGACCCTTTAAAGTATTAAGGTACCCTTAAGAGCAGTAAGTGGCCGTTAAAAGTAAAAAGGTACCTTTCAAAGTAGTAAGGAACATTTAAAAAATAGTAACAGACCGTTAAAAGTAGTGAGGGACCGTTAAAAGTTGTAAGGAACCTTTAACAGTAGTGAGGGGCCCTTTAAAGTAGTAGAAAACCTTGAAAGTTGTAAGGGATCGTTGAAAGTTGTAAGGGACCCTTGCAAGTTGTGAGGTATGTTAAAGTAGTAAGGTAGCTTTAAAGTGTGAAGGACCCATTCAAAGTAGTAAGGGACTATTAAAAGTAGTAATCTAACATTACAAGTAGTAAGGGACGTTAAAGTAGTAAGGAAACCTTAAGAGCAGTAAGTGGCCGTTAAAAGTAATAAGGGAGCTTTCAAAGTAGTGAGGGGCCCTTTGAAGTAGTAAGGGAACCTTGAAAGTTGTAAGGGATCGTTAAAAGTTGTAAGGGACCGTTGCAAATTGTAAGGGATGTTAAAGTAATAAGGCAGCTTTAAATTAAGTGAAGGACCCATTCAAAGTAGTACGGGACTATTTAAAGTAGTAATACAACATTACAAGTAGTAAGGGACGTTAAAGTAGTGAAGAAACCTTTAAAATAATAAGGAAACTTTAAGTGCAGTAAATGGCTGTTAAAAGTAATAAGGTACCTTTCAAAGTAGTAAGGAACATTTAAAAAATAGGAGTGGACCGTTAAAAGTACTGCGGGACCGTTAAAAGTTGCAAGGAACCGTTAAAAGTAGTGAGGGGCTCTTTAAAGTAGTAAGGGAACCTTGAAAGTAGTAAGGGACCGTTGCAAGTTGTAAGGGAGGTTAAAGTAATAAGGCACCTTTAAATTAAGTGAAGGACCCATTTAAAGTAGTAAGGGACTATTGAAAGTAGTATTCCAACATTAAAAGTAGTAAGGGACGTTAAAGTAGTAAAGGACCCTTTAAAGTAGTAAGGAACACTTAAAAGTAGTAATCGAACGTTAAAAGCATGTACTGGGCAAAAAATTTCACGACATCATTATGAGATTTTTATGACAACTTTACGACATCCTATGTCCATGTCGTTACAGTGTCCTTACGATATCGTAAAGACATCGCCAGATCATACGACGTGTTTACGATATTGTACTACTACTTTTCGTCATAATACTTTTAAGGGTGCCTTGCTACTTTAAAGGGTCATTTACTTCACTTAAAGGTTCCTTGCTACTCTAACGTCCCTCACTACTCACGACATCGTTACGAAAACTTTACAACATCCTAAGGAGTAAGGAATCCTTAAAATTAGTAAGGGACGTTAAAGTAGCAAAGAACCTTTAAATGGAGTCAATGGCCCTTTAAAGTAACAAGATACCCCTAAAAGTAGTAAAATACCCTTAAAAGTAGTAAGGAAAACTTGAAAGTTGTAAGGGATCGTAAAAAGCAGTAACGAAACTTTAAAAGTACTGAGGAAATCTTTATAGTAGTAAGAAACCTTCAAAAGTAATAATAGAACGTTAAAAATAGTACGGGATGTTAGAGTAGTAAGGAGCCTTTAAATTAAGTAAAGGAGCCTTTAAAGTAGTAAGAGGCACTTTAAAGTAGTAAGGGAACCTTAAAAGTTGTAAGGCACCTTTAAAAATAGAAACGAACCTTATAAGTAGTAAGGGACCCTTTAAAGTAGGAAGCAACCCTTTATTGTAGTAAAGAACCCTCAAAAGTAGTAAGTGAAATTTAAAAGTATTAAGGGCCCTTAAAAGTAGTAAATGGCCATTAAAAGTATTAAGGGACCCCTGAAAGTTGTAAAAGGTCGTGGAAAATAGTAAGGGATCGTTAAAAGTAGTAAGACACCATTGAAAGTAGTAAGGAACGTTTGAAGTAGTGAAGGATGCTTTCAAGTAGAAGGGGACCATTACAAGCAGTTAGGGAAATAAAGGACCCTTTAAAGTAATGAGAGATCCTTAAAAGTAGTAAGCGAACGTTAAAAGTAGTGAGGAACCCTTTAAAGTAGCCAGCAACTCTTTATTATAGTAAAGAACCCTCAAAATTAGTAAGCGAACCTAAAAATTATTTGGGGCCTCTAAAAGTATTAAGGGACCCCTGAAAGTAGTAAAGGATCGTGGGAAATAGTAAGGGACGGTTAAAAGTAGTAAGACACCGTTGAAAGTAGTAAGGAACCTTTAATGTAGTGAAGGACCCTTTTGAGTAGGAGGGGACCATTACAAGTAGTTAGGGACCTTCAAAAGAAGTTAAGGACCCTTAAAAGTAGTGAGCGAACGTTAAAAGTAGCGAGGGACCCTTTAAAGTAGTAAGCAACTCTTTATTGTAGTAAAGAACTCTCAAAAGTAGTAAGCGAACTTTAAAAGTATTAACGGCCCTTAAATGTAGTAAAGGGCCATTAAAAGTATTAAGGCACCCCTGAAAGTAGTAAGGGGTCGTTGAAAATAGTAAGGGATTATTAAAAGTAGTAATATACTGTTGAAAGTAGTAAGGAAGCTTTAAAGAAGTGAAGCACCCTTTAAATTAAGAGGGGTAGTAAGCGAACGTTAAAAGTAGTGAGGGACCCTTAAAATTCGTAAAGGGCCATCAAAAGTAGTAAGACGCTTTTGCAAGTAGCGAGGGACTGTTCAATGTAATAAGGGACCTAACAAGTATTAAGGGAACCTTAAAAAGTAGCAAAGGACCATTAAAAGTAGTAAGGGACCTTATATTAGTGATGTTATTTTAAAAATTCAGAATAATTTATTTTGGTTGAAAATTAATGTTTTATTCAAAATTTAACCATTCTTTTTTTGTTTCAAAATCGATTGGCTTTAGTTGAAAATTGAACTGTTAAATTTTTCATTGAAAAATCACAATTTTACTTGTAACTTTGGACCAATAATTGACAGGTTAATTTTCAGTTTATTAAAATTAATTTTCAAACAAATAATTAAATCTTGAACCACTAAACTTTTAACCAACAGTAGAATAGTTAAATTTTTAATTAAAGAATATGATTGTTCAAACAAACAAAAATTATTTTCATCAGAATAGTTGTATTTCCAAACGAAAAAAAATCATTTTTATGCAAAGAGAAAATTAATAAAAGTAATTTTGAAGAAGTTAAATTTAGCAAATTTAATCATTTTTAACCAAATTACTGAATATACAACTAAAAATGGAATCGTTAGGTTTCAATTTAAAAAATTAATTTTCAACAAAATAATAAATTTTATGTTTAACAAAGAAGTTCAGCTTTCAACTGAGTAGTAGAATTTTTAACCAAAAGAGATGAGTTCTGAACCCAAAATATAATTGTAGACTTTTTAATTAAAAAGAATTAACTTTAAACCAAAAATAAAAGGTTTTAAACATTGATTCGAAGTTTCTTGAACATTTATGAAAAAGAGGATTTATTTTAAAAGATTGAGAACGCTGGGAATAGAGAAAAAAGATGCCCCGTTCGTGAAGCTTCAAAATCCCAGTGGGAACACTAACGCCCTCACCGAGTCGTAACCTAACTCCATTCTTGAAAATAGACCAAAAAAGTACTTCTGAATGACGTCATAGTTACAAAATGTTCCAAAAAATGTTTTTAAAGCAAAGGCTGAAGGGTTGGTGTAATTTTTGAAAGTTAACGAGCTTCCTATCTGATATGAGTCTCGTCGATTAGGTCTTTAAAACAGCTGCTTAATTCTCGGATAACTAACCTATGTAACCCCTTGGGCTCTACGAATGTTAATAGTTTCGCTTTTGCAGCCTGTGCCTGAATAAGGCACGATCAACGTGTACGGTAGGTTGTATGTGGTTGCGTCGGAGTCTGCGAAGGTAGGTACATAACGCGAATACCAACCCAACCGAGAGAGCCGATCGCCTTTCTCAGAATTAGATAAGTCCCTTTATTGGTGATCGGATCACAGCCGTAGCAGTAGCATTAGCAGTAGCAATGGCACCAACCAAGTTCAAGGTTGGCTGGTTAAAAATACCTTGCACAAGTCACTGCATCTGCTCACCGGTAGCTTGATCATTCGCTCGCCCGAAGATTTAATGACAATAGGAACACTTTCATCAAAAGAGCGAAAAAAAGTAGGATTCCCATTCGGAGCGGAAAGTTCCGAGAGGCGGCGCTGAAATGATTTACTGTCATCAAATTTGGACCATCGAGTTTCCACTCTATTGTCTATTCGTATAACCCTAGACTTAAGCAGCCATTTTTTTCTTGCCAGGGGTGGGATTCCGATGCTTTCTAATCTGGTTGAAATGATCAAGCATCTCCGTCTAATTTCATGCGATCGGAAGAGATATCCGATCAAGTAGGTTAGTGCTAGAGGGTTTTGGAATTCCACCACTGTTGACTAAAATATACTGTGGAATGTTTATTAGTGTTTATGTTTATTTTTATGAATTTTGATAACGTATGTGTTGTATAGTAGGATTCGTAAGTCACGAACTCAGCAACACAGGGATGAACAATAATTTTCTTAAAAAAAAATAGGCGCTGAAAGCAAAGTGTAGGGATTCACTATCGAGTTTCCACTCTTTTATGTTTTCGCATACCCCTAGGCTTAAGCGGCCACGCTTATCTCGTCAGATGATAGCCGATTCCAAAGTATTTTAAGAGGTTTCGAAAGACTATTTCAACAAATAGAAAATAATTTTAACGAATTTCAAAGATTTCCCTAGAAATCTAGACAAAAAATTCCAAATAATTTTAAAGAACTGTCTGATATAAGAGTACAAAAAAAGAAAATTTTCGACGAATAAACTCTACACCACCAAAATCGCTTAAAATATTTAATGATCGAATATTTAATGACAATCTAAAACCTTTTTTGGGATTCTTTTGGGATTCTTTTTCGAAACGGAAATTTCTGAGAGGCGGTGCTGGAATCGATATGTAGGGATTCACTCTGGTAATATTTGGACCATCCAGTTTCCACTCTATTATGTTTTCGTTTATCTCTACACTTAGCGGCCATGTTTTTATCGTTAGTTATTAGCCGATTCCAATCTTGTTAGGAGATTTTGTTGGACCTCCACAAATTTTAAGGCCTTTCAAAAGACTTTGTAGAATTTTAAAAGTAATTTAGGGAAATTTAAAAGAATTTCTCAACATTTAAGAGATTTTTTAGGACATCCGAGTATTTATTTTAAACCACTCATAATCTCATACGAAAGTACACAGAAACCATCCTGCACAAGTAAATTTTCCACTGTCAAAATGCAAGAATTCCAGTGATGTCTTCATAATCGTTTAAATAATTTGATGCATAAATATTTAATTACAATCTGAAAATTGTGATTCCAAGAGCATAGACTGCTCTCATAAAATAGTGGTATTTCCATTCAGATCAGAATTTACCAAAAGGCGGCGCTGATGCAAATCAAAATGTAAAGATTCACTATAGTAATATCTTGACCATCGATTTTCCACTCTATTATGTACTCACATGTTCCTAGACTTAAGCGGCCATGTTTTGTTCTGCAGTTTGTAGTCGACCTAGTGTTAACATATCTTGATTTGTGCTTTAAAGAAATAACTATCAAAAGTTTATCAAAAATGTGACAAAGTCGCTAAAGTATTTGTAATATTTTAACTCTTTTGGTGTCTTCTAAATCGATTAAATTACATTAAAATCTTGGAAATATTTTTAATCCCTACAAATTTGAGGAAATGTTTGGGCATCATTTGATATTTTTAGCAATATTTGAAATAGTTTGAAATCCCGTTAAATTTTTATGAAATATCTGAAGAAATCCCTAAAAGTGCATGGAAATTCTCTGCAATCCAGTGAAATTCCTAACAATCCATTGATGTATTTGACATTTTTTATATATTTTGGGTTCATAGAAATTTGTTAGCCTTAACCTTTAAAAATCTTTCGAATATTCTTAAATCTCTTGAAATTAGTGGAAAAGAGTAAAAATTACAAAACAGCGTTAAGATATGAGAAAAATATTATTAACTGGGAAGAAGAAAATGGCCGCTCAAGCCTGGGGATATGCGAATACATAATAGAGTGGAAACTTGATTGGCAAAATATTACTACATTCATTTCCCTACGCATTCCCTTCAGCGGCGCCTCTTGGAACTCTCCGATACAAATTAATGATTATTTTAATGACCATCTCCGTGCCATTAAGTAGAAATTATTAAAAATCCCTAGAATATAACTATAATTAAATTTGTTCAATAAAATATTCAATAATCTTTGACATCCCTTCGAATTAAAAAAAAATCTTTATATTCTTGGAAATCTTTAAAAATACTTTAAAATCATCTAAAAAATTGAAAGCTCGGTTTCCTCCGAATTTTTTAATTCTGCAGTATATATAAATTAAATTAGACTGGTTCCGTAGAAATACCTTGAAATTTTTGGTTCTCCCTTAAAATACTCAAATAATTTTGGAAACCCGTCGAAATCTTTAAAAAATTATTTATTGCATTAAATATTGGTCGACTGCAAAGTGTCAAGAAAATCATTTCCGCTTAAGCCTAGGGATATGCGAATAGATAATAGACCGGAAACTCGATAAGCAAAATATTATTACAGTGAATCCTTATGATCTATTGACTTCAGTGCCACCTATCGTAACTTTTCAATCCGATTGATGATAATCCTAATGACCATATCCTGGGGAGGCTTATTATTCTTTCTAATTCCACGGATAAGAATAGATAACCAAAAATGTAAAAACTTCCAGTCAACACTTTAATTCTAGTAGACATTACCAATGCTACTCTAGAACGCATACGGTAGCAACCTCCCTAAGCATCTACACTCTAAAGTATGTCAGTTCACTGTCAAGAAAATTATTTCCGTTCAAGTCTAGGGATGTGCGAATAAATAATAGACTGGGAACTCGATGGAGAAAATATGACTACAGTAGATCCTTATAGTTAATTGCATTCAGCGCCATATTTCGATACACTCTAATGCGAATTTATGATTTTGGCGACCGCACGTTCTAAAGAAAATTGTTTCTCTGCAAAGTATAAATAAACAAGCCTGTTCCGCGATCTTTGTAACCACTGTGTCACAACACATATGATAGCAACATTCATACATCAATACACTCCAGTCAGCTGGAGAGACAAACATGGCCGTTTAAGTCTAGGAATATGCGAATAGACAATAGAGAGGAAACTCGATGGTGAAAATGTTCTATAAAGAATCGCTACAGTCGCTTGCTTTCAGCGCCACCTCTCGTATAAATAACCAAGAATGTAAAAATTTCCGGTAACCATTTTAATTCTAGTAGATATTTCCGCAATCTTTATAATCACTGTGTTGGTAAGTGCGTGGCTTACCGATCCTACTTTACCACACATACGGTAGCAAGATTCATAAACCTGCACATGCCATAGTATGTGTCAGTCTGGACTCGTGATAAGTCTCGCGGGAGTTGCTAGCCTAAGATAGCACGAACCTTAACGTTTTATCCGATCGTCATACGGGACATTCACGGATTCGCTGCTTTGCGAATGAGGTGACCTCCATACGTTCAAAAGGCAACTTCTGGTCAATAAACGTATAGGTTTAGCTGATCTGATGCTATTTAGGTCACGATACATATCATGATATTCTACTTTAATAAATTTCCAAACCAAATATAATCTGTTTGGCTGCAGTTTAGGGAAATCAGGGAAAAGTCTGGGAATTCTATTGTTCGGGGAAAGTCAGGGAAAAGTGAGGGATTGTAAAAACAAAATTGTAAAACGTAGAATTATATAAAAGGTTCTTCAAATAAAATAAATTAGTTATAGTTTATGTAGTGAGGGGGAGGGGTTCTATCAAAGTATCATTCTTTGCTTTAAGTGCAATGAAAAAACAATACGGGGGGGGGGGTGTTCCTGTAAAAGGTATCACGTATTTTGTGAATGGCCCCTATCAAAGATAATAAATTTAAAATGTTTAAATTTTACTTTGAGATTGTTTTATTTTGTTTATGAATTATTGTATATTAAAATAGACGCAAAATTAAGATGCTTGTTTCTGAACAGTAATGGTCAGGGAATTAGAAAAATGGGTCAGAAAATAATTAGGGGATTAAGAAAAAAAATTTTCGTTGCAGTGATAATGTAATATTCTTATTGCTAATTTATTTAATTTGTATTTCTATTTGCATGTATACTTTAACTATTTTTTTAAAATGATTAATAAGTAATCCTCTTCATTTGCAGATTTATTCATTTTTTGAAAATTCTTATTTTGCGGTTAAATTCAACTATATTTTAATTCAAATTAAAATTTTTTTCTATTCAGACATCTGCTGCTACATTATTTGTTGAAAATTCATCTTTTTGGTTAAAAATAGAACTACTTTCTTCAAAATAAAATTTTTTGGTTTCTGATTTATCATTTTAGTTGAAAACTCATAATTTGGGTTGAAAATTGAACTATTTTATTGAAAATTAATTTAAGCACTGAAAATTTTCCTTTTCCATTTTTTGTTTAAACTTTATCTTTTTAAGTAAAAATTAAAATATTTGAGTAAAAATGGTACTAAATGTTAAAATTTTATTTATTTGGTGAGAAATTATTCCATTTTGTAGAAAATGCAGCAATTTTGATAAAAAGTTCTTTCCAGGGTAAAAAGTCAACTGTTTTCTTAAAAATTCCTTTTTTTGTTAGAAATGCAACGCTGATGATGCAACTGTGTTTTATTTCTGGTTAAAAATTCATTTTTCCACTCAAAAACTTACTTGTTTCATTTTTGGTAGAAATTTATTTTTCATCGCATAAAATTTATGTGTTTTGTTGAAATTTCTTTATTAAAAAAAATTAGAACGGTAACTAAAAATCAATCTTTTCGGTTGAAAACCGAACTGTTTTGGCAAATTTTTGAATAAATTGAAATAACAAATTTACAAAAAAATATATAATAATTAAATTTTGAATTAAAAAAATTAATTTTTAACAAAATTTTTTTTAACAAAAAATTTTTAACGAATTTTTATTGAATAATTGAACTATTTGGTAAAAATTCGTTTTTAGTTAAAAATTAATTTAAATTAATAATTCATTTTAAAAGTTAAAAATGTATTTATTTTTAGGAAAAAATTCGACTGTTTGATAAAAAATTAATCTTCTCTGTTAAAAATTTAACTATTTTGTTAACAGTTCATCCATTTTGTTACAAGTTCATAAATTCTGTTAAAAAGAACCTCCACAGGACCGCATTTTTAGGAATTGTTTTTTCTCAGTTTAATTGAAAGCCGGTCAAGGAAAAATTTTACGGCCATTTTGATGTAATAAAGAATTTTGTGAAGATTGGAGAATATTGCACTGAAAGCTCGGTCACGAAGGATAGAAAAAGAGATAAAAAAAGTAGATTGAAATTCGTAATATAGAGATAGAGTAGGAGTTCCAAAAGGATAGAATAATCTGTCAAGAAAGAGATAGAAAAAGATTTAGGTTCAGTATTAGCGCCATCCCACGGTGACCCCGCGCACTAAAAATGAAAGAAAATAAGCGGACCTACTGAGCCCTGACAGCAATATTTTCCAAACCCTGCCACCCTCAATGAAGGACACATGCGCAATGTCAGCTGCACATGCTCAATTCGTTGCACTTACTATCAGCGCCATCTAGCGGTACGTCCGAAAATAAAAGCAGAAGTCTTCAGAACGATACACAGATATAAAAGAGATAGAAAAAGATAAGGGTCCTCGGTTAAGAAAGATAGTGAAAGAGATTGAAATGCATAATAGATAGACTAAGGGATAGAAAAAGATTAAGAGTCCTTGGTCACGAAAAGTAAAGAAAGAGACAGAAAATTGTTGAGATTAGGGTTAGGAAAAGATACCGTTTTAGGAACACAATGTGAGCCATTAAGATAGCAAAGTTCAATATTTTTCTATCCCCCTATTTTTATCTTTATGATGTTTTTAGGATGTCCTGGTATCTATTCGGTCAAGCACGATGCTCAAAGTAATATGGATAGTGATTGGCTGAGGAATTGAAGATAGCAGCATTATTCATTCAGTTTGGTCCTGTTATGCCGAGACCATAAACCAGATTAGATTTGAATCGCTGAAATTCATTGTGTCATTGTATGCCTATGGGGTCGAGACAATGTCCCAGTGTCTAGGCTTGCAAGGGGAATCCCAGATTCCACAGCAAGTGTAGGCAAATGTGAGAAGTTGAATTTGATGAGCCAACTGGATATAAAAGTTGGTCAGCGAAATAGAGAGAGAGAGAGAGAGAGAGAGAGAGAAGGAAAAAGTTTCTTAGTCATCCATTCCAGTGGTGGCACTTCCGTGTATCGTTTTCAAGACTCAGGATCAGCGCCATCCGGCGGTTACCCCAGTCACTACAAATGAAAGATAATGAATTGACCGATTAAATTTTTTTTAGAAAAAGGTCTTCTCCTTCGGTCCGCTGGGAATCGAACCACAGAACTTCCGATTGTAGGTTGTGTGCTTTTCCATTAAGCTACTAGAGAGATAGAAAAAGGAATCCTTTTTTCATAAATATATGCATTATTTTGCCAGGTGTTACGTATTACAATTTTTCAAGGAACCTGGATTATCATACGAGAATAACAAAAATTCCTAACGTCTTTTCAGTCTAGATGGAGATACAAAATAAAAAATTTTTAATTAATTTTGTTCTAAAGAAAAGATCTTCAATTGAATTCTTTTTTTGATCTCCCTAGTAGCTTAAGGGAAAGCACGCGACCAAGCGAAGAAGACCTTTTTTCAGACAAAATTTTATTTAAAGAAATTTTATTTCATGCTTCCATCTAGTCTGAAAAGACGTTCAAAATTTCTGTTGCGTTTTTTCTTTTAAATTGATACTCTCCTCAATGAAAGGCGGTGGAAAACCGGTGATTTCTATAAAAAATCAAGAAGAAGCAATTATGACCCATTTAAGAGAAAAATGCATTATAAAAATTTCGAGAACATGGTCATTGAGCCGATGCAATATTATTTTGAAGCGTCGGTAGTTCCCAGGTAGAGCATTTGGCTGATAGCCACAAGGTTGCGCGTTCGATTCCCGTTATCCAGACTTTATTTTATTTTTTTATTCAGCAAAATGCTCGTTTATGTGATTTTGAAAAAATTAATATAACTATGCCATTTAATAATTATTTATTCCTTATTTTCAATAAAAAATCTGTTTATGATACTTTTATTATCGCTTGTTATTAATAATTTTCAAGCTGAAAAGACGAATTTTAACGAAACTATTGATTTTACAACCCGAAATTATGAATTATTAAACTTCCAACAAAATTGTTTAATTTTTATCAGAAAAGGCGAATTTTCAATACCGAAGAGAGAGAGAGAAATGAAAAAATTTAAAAAAGATGAAAAAAATGAATTTTCAATAAACTTTCAACGTTTGCCTTTCAACTTGCCTTTTTAAAAAAGAGTTGAATTTTCTACTAACAAATATCAAATTTCCGCAAAAAAATTATTAAAGTTATTATTATTTAATAATTGTTCATTTTATTAAAATTCTTTATCCTGCAATAGTTTCTATTATTTGCGTTTTTAAATTTAAAAAAAGTAAATAATAATAGGGCATAGAAAACGTAAAAAGTGAATAGAAAAGTACAAGCCGGAAAAGATACAAGGCAGGACATATAGCGTCATCTAGTTAGCGCGCCAAGAAGCTTGAATTTGAAAAAAGGATTTTATTATTTCATAAAGTATTGGTAATAACTATAGATATTAATTTATAATTAAAAATAATTTTTTACAAAACATTTAAGACTAATTTGTTGCAAAAGATTTTAGAGAATTAGTTTAGATATACGATAATAATAGTATGGGCAAAAAATCTTCAGCGATTTTTCTGGAACATCATTTCTCCTTTCACTTGAAAAAAATGTTTTTAATCACGAGAAGAACTGAGGTTTACACTCTGAAATATTGTAAATGTTTTCACTGAATTTTTAAACGAATAAAAGAATTTAATTTTACAAAAAAAAAAAACAGTTTTATTAAACAAAAAAAAAAAACAATTTTCAAGAAAACTGCTGAATTTTCTTTTTACCAAAAATGATCGAATATCCCCAGTTATATAAAAAAAGTCATAGTTTAAATTTCACATTTTTTTTTAATGGCCCTTTTGCATTTGAGCTTGAAATAGCAATTTTTTTACGAGGTCATTCCGGAAAGCATCCGAATCTTTGGTCGAATACTGTACTTATTCGCCCATTTGTCGCAGATTATTCAGCAATTTCTGGTGACACATGGCTAGTTGCATAAGCGTCTAACCACACAGCAACCGAAAACCATTTATATGATTAGGAGAATGTATTGTGAGTAATACTCAAATGAAAGAGTGGTTTAAGTGATTTTAGTGATTACATTTCAATGAAAAGTGCCCCCCCCCCCCCCCCCCCCCCCCCCCCCCCCCCCCCCCCCCCCCCCCCCCCCACCC